>PVKZ01000731.1:0-220000 GCA_004027375.1 Macroglossus sobrinus | reverse complement strand
TCCCTCTTGTCAAGCTCTTTTCATCTCAGGGCCTCCTCCTCTGCCCTCTCCTCCCTTTCCCCAAACTTCCCCAACACTCTTTCACCTAATTAACTCTTACTTGGTCTCAGTTTCAGTGGTACTGCCTGATCCCCAGACTAAGATGTCACAATGTAATTAAATAACTTCTTAGTAATTATTGGTTTAATGCCTATTCCCTTTACTGATATGCAAACTCTGTGAAAGAAAGAAGGGTCTCTGTCTTGTGTGTTCCCTGCTATATTCCTAGTGCTTACTTAGCTCAGTACCTGCAGCAGAGTTGGTGCTCAGTAGGTACATGACGAATGAATTAATAAATGAAAAATCATGAGCAGTATCTCAGAAAGTTGGGCCCATGCCTCTATGCCATGACTTTGGAGGTCACCACGCGACTGCCTTTTCTCTCCCCGGGGATGTCATCAGTGTCTTCCCGTGGTAAAGTGCAATGGTCTCTCCTGCCTCTCACCCTCCCTTACCTGTCTGCAGCTTCTGTCACACTGACTAACCCCTGGGCCATCCTCTCCTTGGCTTTGGAGCGCTAAACTCCCCTAATTCTATTCCTCTCTCTAATTACCCTTTCGTGTTGCTTTCCAAGGTTGCTCTCCTCTTAGAGTTTCTGCTTCACCTCCATCCAGAGAAATCCAAAACCTGTACCATACTCCTGAGTTTTTTTCTAATCTGACCTGAACTTTTAGCTGGCAATTGGATCTTTTCACTTCAGTGATTCACCAACACCTCAAACTCAACCTGTTGAAAAGTCTCCTCCCCTTGCCTCCTTGGTTTCTCATCTCTGTTGTCTGTTAATGTTATCAAAATCACTCTGGTTCAGGACTTCGAAGTCACCTTCACCTACTCCTGGCCTCTCCCTGCACTGTCTCCTGCACTCAGTCCTTCTTCTCCATTCCCCCTGCACTCAGTCTCTTCTCATGTGTACTCCTGCACAGCCTCTTAATAACCCCCACCTCCAGACCCTCAATACCACTTACCAGTTATCTTTCTAGAACACAGTGGAGATTCACTGTTTCCAAAACTGCTCACCTCTGGGCCTTTGCTCACGGGGTTATTCCCTGCTTGGAATGCACTTCCCCTCATCCCTGCTTGTAAAAAACAAAAATATATAAAACAACAAATAAAAACATCTGCCTGCCCCTCTAAGAACAATTCAAATCTGATTTTCTCCATGAAAACTGCAGATCCAGAATCTATGTTCCAGCCAAAACCCTATGCCACTCAAGAATACTTAGCATGTTTTAAAAAAAAAAAAAAAAACACTTTGGCATGTTTAATTCTTGCTACTAGATGAGGTGCTTTTCAGGTTCCTGGTCATCTTTGTCTCTGCCAGAAGAGCCCTGGCCCATAACCAATGTGCTATAAAAAGTTTTTTTTTTTTTTGAAGGACGAAGTTTGGCCTGGAGCTAGGCTCCCTTTACCTAGGTTCCTGAGAGCTGTTGAAATGATTCGAGCTTTTTACCTCTGAAACTACAAACCAAGACTTTTTACCTCCAAAACTACAAACAGGAAATCCATCGGGAGGAAAAACTGTGGTTAATAGAAAAGCAAGCTCTCAGCCTAAACCACCAGCTGCCTTGTTAAAATTAACAAGGAGCAAAGAGAAACATGTGGCTTTGGAGTTAGGTTTTTCATTGTTATTATTTTACACACACACACACACACACACGGAAATATTCAGTATATCTTTCCCAGAAATAAGCTGGCTTTTTCTGTGGCTGGATGAACAAATGAAAGGTGAGAGTCAGAAGAAGCCTGGGTTCTGGACCACTGAATCAGTAAATATTCTTTAAAATCTGAAGGAGCAGAATGGGGTGTGATAGTGTCACCCAAACATGTCAGAGTGTGCCACGCCTGTGAAAATAAAACAAAACCTCACAACCAGAACCATGTAGAGACTGTAGAGCTTGGATAAATCACACTGTATCTTCCTCTTTTCTCTTCTTGATATGTGTTCAAATCTCAACCAGGTATTTAGCATAACTGGTAAAAATGGAGACTGTGGACTCAGTGAGACCTACATTGGCATCATGGGTCTGACACTTCCAGGGATGCATCTCTGTATCTCAGGGTCTCTGTAGTACATTGGGAAAAGTAATAGTACTTTATTCATAGGGTTCTTAGACTTAAATGAGAAAATATGTGTAATTTGTATAAAGCCCATCTAAACTTTCAATTTATATTAGGGTGTTCTCTTTCTTTTTTTAATGTGCCAGACACTGCTGAGTGAAATTTGAATTATTGTATGGGTCTTATTTATTGAAATTTGCTCCAAGCACTTAAAGGGGAAAAGATTAAAGACTTTGGCACAAGGTGGGACAAACATGGGCGAGCTGGTGCAGGGCTGTGAACTGTCTAGGTACTGCATTAGCACAGGGGCTTTCACCCCTTTCTCTACCTACTTTGCTTCCTGGGAAACTGCAGTTGCCTCAGTCCCAAGGCAACCCCTGTCTGTCAAAGGAAGGCTGGCCCCAGAAAAAATTGTTGCCAAATTCCTGTGCTGTAGCACTCAAAACTTAAAATAGAACAACTCTCCCCAACTTGGGCCTGTGAATACTTTCAAACTGCATTCAGCAAGCAAAATTCCACTTCTCCTATGATGTTTGCATAGTCTCCAGACATATCCCCAGGATTTCTTTATACACGATTCCTCATCATCCTCCTTCTCATTACTTGTGCACTCCTTAGGCCTTCAGCCAAAATCAGAAGTACACTATAAATATTTAACAACCTCCTCTAGCAGGAGGAATAGGGGAGCCTGGATTTATAGAATATGCCATTTTCCATGGTGTAAATACTTTCACCATGAAGCTGGGAAGAGATAGGCTCAGTCAGGTCTTGTGATCTAGTGTGAGCTGGCGCCAGCATACCACTGGGAGCTTAACAATTGCCTTACACTCCTGCAGTCCTTTCTCCAGAGGAAATATTAATTGCCTTTAGTCTTTCTACCACCTCCATTTCTTTCAGACCATTTGAAAATAACTCATTCTTTGAAAGACTAATGTGAGTTCTAGTGTCAAGGAAGCTAGGTTGTTCTCCACATTAACAGTGTCCAAGGCTGCCATATATGGCCATCCAAGCCAATGCAGGGCATGACTCCACCATTGACTTTAATGTGAATGGTGACCTTGAAATTTGTGCAAATCTCAAGGTGTGTCTTCAGTGGAGTGATAAGGCCCTCATAGGTTAAAAGCAGAAGAGAAATGGCCAGGCTTCTCAATATCTCCATTTTCAGGTGAATTCTCAGCCTAAGCCATTTTTTCAATGCCTGAAAAATCTAGGCCTTTCCTCAACAAAGTGACTGAACATGGTGCTGCCTGAAGGTCTCAGAGGACATATTCATATTATCTTCTCCAAAGAAGCAGTTAGACATCTACCCAATGAATTGCCTCCCTTCCCACCTATTGAATCAATTCATTTATTAACTCAGTCAACAAACATTCAGAGAAATTCTTCTAGGTTCCAGGCATTGGACTAAACACTGAAAATGCACTGAATAGAACAAGAAATTTACAGCCTATTTGAAAGCCAGCAATTGCTTATTACATTTACAGATGTTTGTGCACACCAAGAAAGGAGCATGGCTATCGGTAAATTTTTATTTGCTAATAGCTACTGTATATTGAGAGCATAGTATGGTCCACACCTTTGCTAAGTATTTCCTCTGTTATTTAATCATTATGGCAACCTTATAAGGCAGATATTATTATCCCCCAGTTATATATGAGGACTTAGAACCTTGGAGACATTTACTGGCCCAAGCTCATGTAGCTAAGGAGATGGATCTGGCTACACAACATTTTTTCTTAACCTCTGGGATACACCATATCCCTAAATCTCTTGGAAGTTAGCAGTGGTGGCTGATCTCTGGGTCAGTTAAAAGCCAAATCTTCCTCTGCATCTTCTGGGAGCTACTCAGCTGCAGATTAGGCAGATGGGACACAGAGGAAGAGATGGTCCAAGTACTCGAGGAACACATGGTCCCATGCATGGGGCAAAGCAACCACCAAGGCCAATGCAGGTTACCCCACCCTCTAGAGCCCACTCCAAAGGCTTCCTTGCAGATTCTGATTTTGAAGTCATAAATAGTAGTTGAGCTCTATTTCTGGAAGCACACATGACAATAAACAGAAGTTTATTTTCTTATTCTTAATAGGTCCTTGCTTTTAAAATAGAAAACCTGGAGAAGTCAGTAGAGAAGAGATAAGGATTAAAGTTGGGTGGAGAAGGACAAAAAGGAAGGAAAATTACACTCATAGAAAATTGTTCTTGACTGCCAAGCCAGATGCTTCAAGATGAGGCAAAAGATAGTATTTGGGAACACAATACCCTCAGGAATATCTCAAGGGGCTCCAACTAGCCTGGTTCTCAATGTCTAGCAGTCCATACCTATGCCAACTTCAGATCCAGTGAAGTTCCCTTATTCCCAGTTTGGCCTTTTGAAGCTCTATAGAAATCCAGCTCATTTGTTTCTCTTTCTGGATATGTAGAGATCTTAGAGAAGGCAGCCAGTCTCGTTCCCCCCTGAGCAAAAGAAGAGGATTCAAGAAATAGTAAGGGAGGATCTCTCAACTTTCTGTGAGGTCAGAAAACATGACCTCGTCTGTGGCAGGCTTTGAAAAATAATATTACTAATTTCCCTGTACTTTGGTTTCCGGAGCCAATCTAAAGAAACCCAGGCAAAAGATCCAGGTCCTGAAGTAAACACACACACTCAAAAAAAAAAAATTATTAAGAGGGGAGTTCATGTAGCATAGCAATTGGAAAAATTAGGACATAATAGTTTCTTTACTGTCTGCCTGACCACACAAAGTAACAAAAGGCTTAGGACCTCCTTTTTCTCTCCTTTTACTGACCTCTAAATTTCAGGTATCCTGGAAATCCTGTCCCACCATAAATACCTAGTAGGCCCAAAAGAGATGGGAAATAAATGCTGGTGACTCTGAGAAAATGAAGACAGGATCAAGACGAAATTCAAGGTAGACTTGCACAGCAGAGAAATTTTGAAAACTCTTTGTGCTGGTGATGCTTCTGATTAAACAGTACCCACATCATGACATTTAACCATTCCTGCAGTCCACAGGCTGCAATTTCTTGGAGGGGGCCATCAGATCCTAAGCCAGGCAGATTGTGGAAGAAAGTTCTTCCTGGCAGTATAATTACGAGCTGCACAGTCCCTGAGCTCTGCAATCAAAAGCCATGTGGGGACATGGCAAATCCAAACCTCTTGGCCCCGATTGGAAGCCACAGCTCACATCTGGTACTTGAGAAAGATTGCCATTGGACCCTTGGCCATACTCCCTCTGGCCAGTTCTGATCTCTGTTGCTAGGAGGTGCTTAAAGAAGGTCCCTGGTTTGCAGATAAAGGACTTTCTTTGCGTTTCACAATCTCTTAAAAAGATATTCTCTCCGGTCAAATAATATAACAAGCTTTTTTTTTTCAGGGAAAGGGGGAAAGCTGAGGCTAGGAAGGCTCTTTTGAAAACCACTAAGCCTCCTGCTTCCCCCTATCGCCTTACAGCAGATGAGTGAAAAACCTGGGCTAGCCCAGGCCAACGTGGATCGAGGGCACCTCAATCCAGGCTATGCTGGAACATCCCCAGATGGGATACCTGCCTAGCTAAGCTGACCTTATTCTGACCCTGTTTGTGTTATTTTCTTCAAAGAGCCCCGGACAAGGAAGAGGTAGTTATAAATCACTTATTCTCAAAGCTTGAGAAGCTGATGTCAGTAGGGGAGTTAGGAAGAGGAGGGGAATATTTGCATCTCCCCTCTTTACCCAAATTGATTTCTGAATCAGTTGCTAGAGATGTTCCGAGAAGACTTCTTGGTTGTACTGAGATGCCTCAATTCATCAGCCATGAGCTTGAGCCCAATTCTATCAGCCCAACATCTGGAGAAAGTTCTAGTTCAGAATATTTTTTTTTCTTAGAGGAGGGAGTATGAGGATATAGGAGTCCCTATCCCTCACAAGAGGCTCATTTGAAGCCTGCAGATGATTTTCTCACGGGAAGAACATCTTTCCCTTTTTAGAACCCAAGCCCCCAACTCCTAGATCTGCCCTCCCCATACTTTTGCATGCTATTCTCATTTATTTTTAATTTTATCTCAATTTTCTTTTTTTTCTAGCAACTGTGTTCTAAAATTTATTTTGCGGTCATCTCCCAGGAGGCAGAGCTAGAAATTCAGAAGTGCTGGTGGAAAGGTGCCTAAAAATTTGGGGTTCCTTAACAAGTGATGTTTTGAATTTAAGTGGTTCCCCTCCAGAGTTTAGCATAGAGGGGTCTAGAGCAGACTTCCCAAGTATGACATGGGGGGAATCCAGAACTGTCACCGAAAATTCCAGGAGCATTGGTAGAAAATCTTTTCCAAACACCATAAAATGGGTACAAGAATTATCAGACCAGAGTGAAGATGTCTCACTCAGCCATTAACTGCTTGTATGACTGTCCGTAAGTCACCTCTTACTGAAGGAACATGAGTTTTTTCATCTTAGAGATTGGCTTGGGTTATCTTTTATACCTCTTCAAGCTCTGAAATTTGATGTTTCTAACTATGACTTGGAGCCCTGTGGCCTTTTCACTTCTTTATTTCCCTCATGGGAACCATCTGTTCAAACTACCAAAAGCCAGAACTCCATTTTCACAATGATCTATGTAAAGTATTAAACACTATTTGCAGATATGTATTGATAGATACCCCATGATGACTCATCCTTATAGGCAATTATTTCATAGTTGTTTCCTATGCTAGGTCATATGGAGACACAGCAAAGAGAAAACAAAAAAAATCTTTCATTCAGGGTGCTCAATCCAGTGAAAGAGATAGAACCATTGGTGAGCAACTGACACAAGACAGACTGTTCTTGGTATTACAAGGAAGGGATAAAGAAAGTCAAGAGGAAACAGGAGTAACCTTAGAGGGGTGTGCAAAGGAATTAGGAGAAAAGTAGGGTGTAATTGAGCTCTTAATTTATGATTGTGGTTTGGACATGAGGAAAGGACATGGAGGAAGGGCAGCAAGAGTAAAGGCATCCTAACATACCATAAATGTTCATGAAATGGCGAATCTGGGTAAAGATTGGGAACAGGATAAGGAGAATGATATGTGGTTCAGAATGTGCGTGAGGAATATTGAAGGACCTTGAACCCTAAGCCAGGAAGAAGAAATTGTTTTCAAATGATAGTGACACTGGCTTTCATGCTACCTCTGCATTTGAAAGAACAAGCTCACTGCACCTCCCCTTTCTTCTATCTCCCTCACATGACAGGATCTCAAGCCATCCATGTACCAGGAAGGAATGAGTCTAGCAATCCAGCCTTGTGCTCAGTGTGGCCTCAACATTAAAGAGTGGCCAGGTGTAATCAGAGCATACACCATATGCTCTCGTCATTTCACATAAACTCCTAGACCACAAAAGGCCAAAGACATGACACTCTAGAATTCTGCTTCATAAGGACTATGAATGCATAATCCTGCTCAAAGATAGTCACTGTATAAGAGTGAAAAGCTGACAAAACAACAGGAAGTTGTGTTTAAGTAAGGGCTGAACTCTCAGATGTGGGATGTGCCTGGATGCTGGATCCTGGCTTGTTCATCTTGGCACATC
The DNA here is from genome assembly GCA_004027375.1 of Macroglossus sobrinus. Lineage (NCBI taxonomy): Eukaryota > Metazoa > Chordata > Mammalia > Chiroptera > Pteropodidae > Macroglossus > Macroglossus sobrinus. Next base: position 212,364 of record PVKZ01000731.1, on the reverse strand, counting down.
ACAAATGCAGCATTGAGGACCTCCTGATGCTCCCCTCCCTTGCCCCTAAGTGACAGATCAGTTTCCTATGAGCAGTCTCCAGCCTAGCCCAGAAGGAAGAACAGCAGTGCTGAGGCTGGTCAGAAGCTTCTTCTACAGAAGCCTCTCCCACATGCACTGAGCACAGTTATCTCTAAGAGTGATTAGGAAGAAAAACAGCTCCCTTCCCCATTAGCTGCAAACTGGCTGATTTGGGCCATGAGACGCCCCAGAACCAGGAAACCCAGGGCTCAGCTGAAAACTCAATTACAGCAGATAGTCTCCCCCACCCTCCAACTCCTCCTTCTGCCTTTTATTGTTTTTGGCAGCAGAGGAGGTTGGACGGGGGGGCGGTTGAGGTCGAACTTGTCGAAAGTGCAAGGAAGAGAAAAATATTCTCATCTGAATAAATAGAGTCAGCTGTTGCCAGAGGGTGACATCTACCCATGGTGAGTTTCCCTAGACAAACCAACATGGTGATAGGCTGAAATGGTCACCTGAACCCAGGGCATCACTATCTGGGTGATTCTGAAGATGGCTGTCAAGTAGCTGTGTGGACAATTCCCATGGCTTTGGAATGCCCCCAGGGGAAATAAGATAGCAGGAGTGAGAAAGGCTGAGTGCAGGGAAGATCTTGAATCTCACTTCTGTCGTATGTGTTCAGCACTCAGTGGCCCTCCTTTCATGTCGAGGGAGAATGAAACAGTGGGCACCTGCCACCACAGAAACCCAGCTCACAGGTAATGTCTCTGATCCCTTAGCCATGGGGCTTGTTAGTGGGATCTCTTAGCAGAGGCCAATGAAATGCATTGGTGCTCTAGATGCTCCTGGTGATCTGATATCCTGAAAACATACCCAAGCTTCTGTTAGGAGGTCCCCCAACCCAACCAAACCTGCCTCCTCCAGAAATTCAAAAAACTTTTCTATTCTGTGAGTTGTATCAAATGAGCTCAGAAAATGGATGTAAAAAGACAGAGGTGAAGGGATGAATGAGGAGTGGTGGAAAATGAGTGAAAAAAGGAAAAATGAAAGGATCCAAGTGATATCCTAGAAAGAGCACAAGAACTGAGTCTGGAGACTGAGTTCTAAGCCCCACTGGGTTCTAAGCTGGCACTAAACCAGTTGAGTAACTTCAGGCAAGGCACTAACTCTCAGGCCTAAGAAGGAGGCTGGAATACATGTCATTTGAAGTCCCTTTAAACTCTCAACTAATATTTGGTGAAAACACAAACCAGAAACCTGTGCCCCTTTTCTCTGTACCTCCAACTCTGACCTAGTCACAAAAGAGAACACTGTCCTGACCACCACTTCCTGGCATTTGTTCCAGATTCATGGATCTCTCTGTTACAGGGATTAGAAAGAAAAATGAGAAAATTCTTCTCATTCTAGGACCTAAAAACACTGCTGTACATTTTAAGCAAGATAAGCCAAATCATTTGAAAAATGCTTTTTCTACTCTAGTGGAAAGGCATGCAAAGAAATGAAGACTCAGACAGCAGCATTTCTGTTTCAAAAATGCAGGGAAAACCAAACAGGACAGTCCACTGACAGACATCAGTAGAGCGTCTTTTACACTGAAACATCTTCAAGAAAGAAAGGAGCCAACAGATAGAGTGCTGTTTACTAATGTCTTTCCCGTTGAGCCAGCTTAATGCCATAATCGCAATTCCCTATGTTTATGTGGTGTCTGACAGTTTCCAAAGTACAGAACATACTTCACTTCACTCAGTCCTCACTGCCTCCAAGGAGGGAATATTCCATCAGACTCCCCATGCACATGAGAGAAACCCCGGCTCACAGATTAAGGATGTCTTAGGCTCCCACCATAGCATGTGGTCATTTTCCACAAGGATCATCTTTGGGGGTGGGTAGAGGACAGACAAAAATAAAGGAGGAAGTAGTCATTAGTGCAAAGGACCAGGGAAAAGGAGACTTGGGTTCCCTTTCAAGATGCATTTTATATACCTATTTCTCAATATCCCCTCTCTATTCTTTAACTCCTCTACACACATCAAAAATGTCAGTGCTTCCTGGCTAGGATATAAGAAAAACTGCAGACTAACAAGAAATTTCTAATTTAGGATTATCTAATGTACCCTGACATTTTACGGATCGGGAAACTGAAGCCCAGAGAGGTAAAATGACTTGCCTAAGGTCGCACAGCTATCTAGTAACAGAGCCCAGGTTAGAATTCACTGTTCCTAATCTCTGACCACACTGGAGCAATTTAGAATGCCTGCCAACAGGAATGACCTGAGAAGAACCTGGGAAGTTCTGAACGCAGCCAATCTTCCTATGTCCTTCTCCCCTCCTCTCTTGAAGTCACACGCCCAAGCCCACATACTCTACATCAAAGTTAGAGGCTAAACCACTAGCCTTCTTCTCATATGGAACAACTCTGATAGTCACATCTGAGGCACTAATTCCAAGTGGAAACCACCTGCCAATCCAAACAGAAGAGGCTGATCAGAAAGCTTTTGTTTTGTTCCCCTTATTTACAGAGCTATACTCTGGAGGCCTAAGCTCATCTGACATAAATACAGGGCTGGTTCTGAGTAAAAACTTCCTCCCAGAGCTGTTAGTGGCTGCCTACAATTAGGGCATTTTCTCTGAATTGTAGAGTCTCTTCCACCTCTCTAGAGCTTTATTTATTCAAAATTTACTTTGTCCGCTATTTGTCAGTTTCATTATTTGTTAGGTCCACTGTTTGTTCACTATTTGTGCTAGGAGCAATATCTATAAATATGGGTGAGATAGAAATCCACCTTTGAAAGTCTTCATTCTAGCTGGGAGGCAAATCACATTACATCTTTTGGGCAAATTCTATGAGTCTAAGGAAACCAATTTCAGAGTAACAAAAACCAGAGCAAAGACATTCCATCCTGGAGGATCAATTAAACCTTGAATCTCCATCTCAGGGACTCAGAGCTATAAATCTATTAAGAACAGACAATTTGTCCACTCATATGGGGGCAGACTTATAGAGGAGGTAGGTCTCAAACAGATCTTGAGAAAGAATGAGGATTTAGATAGATGGAGCCTAGAACCTAATGAGGCAAGGAAACTAGTATCTAGAAACTAGTATCTGGAAAGCTCATTATTTTTCTACTACATTCAGCAAGCTATATAAGTTATCTAATTCCATCCATCTCATAGTAATATAAAATAGAAGTTACTATTTCAATTTCATGGATAAGAAAACTGATGCTTAAAGAGATTAAGCTATCCATGATCACAGTTCAGTTCCGAACCTATGTGACTCCAAAGCTTATGCTCTTTTCTCTGCACTGGGCCCAGAAAGGAGCTGAGAAAAGGCACTGGAGTCCGTTATCATGAAACTATACAAAAACAAAAGACACTCAAGTTACAGAATCTGCAAAAAGTTTTTCAGTTTAAACAGTTCTTTATTCACAGTATTTTTAATTATAAAGTCATGCTTATCTTATCATCATCACCATCACTGAGTCACCATCACCAACATCATTCTGATGAGACTCCATAGAATGAACAATAACCATGTGCTAGATACTGAGCTAGGTTGTTGTTCCATTTAAGTCTCCAAATAGTGGGTTTCTTCCACTGTTATCATCCCCATATTACAGATGAGAAAACTGAGGCACCAAAAAAAAAACTCACCAAATCACACAATTATTAAGTGGTGAGATGCCAGCCCAGGTGGTCTGGCTCTGATCCCATGGTCTCAAACATAATACTTATTCTTTAAGAGTTATAAGGAAGTGTAGAGGTGAGGGGATATGGGGGGCAGTGACCTTGCAGATACCACAGAGACAAAACAAAAAACAAAATATGCAAGCAAGAAAGCTATTGATTTGATTGGGCCATGTAAGGTACTGAAGTAGTAATTGTGGAGAAAGAGGATACTGCATGGACTTAAGTCTGAGATGATTTCTGGAGGAAACGGAGTTTTAAGAGCTGTCAAAGTATGGAAGAGCAAAGCCCAGTGGGCTGTGGGAATCCAGGCATAGTGGATCCTGTGGGCAATCAAGGGAAAGGACACGTACTCTCAAGGCTATGGCTCTTGAAGATCTAGCCTAGGCTCAATGCAGACCCATCCTTCACCTCCCTACAAAGTTCCACTGTCCCTACCAAGTGATGGATACCAGACACCATATCCTTCATGGGAGGAAATGTATCTTGGAATATGATCTCTCTATAGAGTACATGTTGCTGCTTTTACAGATTGTAAGTGGAGTCTTACAGACTCTTGTCTTCCTTCCCTCCCCCTCTGCCTTGTCCATTCCCAGCTGGCTGCTCCTTCATAAATCATCAGCCTGACGAAGCCAAGTTCTGCTTCCCACTTTTTAAGTCTGAGGGCATTTATTCCTGCTGATACACTGGATTTAGACAGCTTCACAAACCCCTGACTGTGGCCAAGATTACGAAGGTGAAATATTCATTGAGCTCTGTCCTGTCAAAGAGAAGAATGTACAGTACAGGCTCAAACTGGCGTATTTCCCACACATTACTGTCTAAGGGAGAATTACTTTTGTCGGGAACTGGAGCTGTGTTTGAGGGTTGGCTAGAGATAAAGATCAGGATTATTACACTAGTGCTTCCCACTGAACTCCCAGAAAGGAAAGGCAACACTGCAGGCCTGTGGGTTCACCATAACAAATCAGGCCCTTTAACCAACTCCAATTGTCATCCTGGTCAGGATATACCAGATCAAGACTGTAAAAATGGCCATGCTCTTTAGCGTTTTTGCAAAGACTCTGGAGCATGGCTGTCATCTCTCATGCCTTTGTACAAATGGGGGAAGGCCCAGGGGTCATGGTCCAGGGCCCAGGCCACTCCACAGCTTCTGCCACTTCTTTTCTTTTGCAGGATCCTGGACAAATCTTGTTACAGTGTCTGTGTAAGCCACCAAGAAATGGTGCTCGCCAATGGGAGGTGCAAGACTGAAAAATAAAACGTGATTCATGGGGCAGGAGTGAGAACAAGGCCATTAATGCCTTCCTTTCCTTGGAAGCTGCATGCTGTATGTAGATAGCCAGCAAAGCTTAGGCAAGAGTACAGAGGTCTGCCTGACACCACTCTGAAGACCACAATGTTAGAGAGAAGCAAAGCAAAGGGCTCAGGAGTCTCATTCCCAAGCCCACACCACTGCAGGGGCTGTGCCAGGAAAAGTCTCCACTCTCAACACTGCTGCACTACTCTGCACTTTTCTCATGCACAGGAGCGCCTCCATGATTGATGGAGAGCAGGTGAAGGGGCCAAGAGAAGCCTGGGTACCACCCATGTCACATTTATTTACTTTGGCATTCATCCCTCATTTATCTTAGTGTCATGGCGACTATCACAGGGAGACACGAGAAATACCACTTCTCAGAGTAAGAGGCAGGAAAGTTCTTCTGACAGCTAGCAGTTGTCAGACAAAATGAGCCCGGAGGGGGATGTGCAGAGTCATGTGCAGGCTTTGAAAACGAGCCAAGGAAGAGCCAAACTCCACCTTTGCTGTTTAACGACTGTGTGGCCTTTAGCAAGTTACCTGCTGTCTCCTCACTTGTAAAATAGGGATAGAAAACCTACGTGGCAGTATTGCGAGGATTAACAGAAATGGTGTGGTCAGCATGGTCACTGTCAGTGCAGTGCCCAGCGAAGTCCGGGCGGTCAGCAAATTCTTATCTCACTGTGATCCCTCACCCATACTACTCTGGTTGGCTGGTGGACGTGCCGACCACCATTGTAGCATTTGCTTTTAGTTCCTCTTTCTAAGACTTTGATCATGTTACCCCCCAAAGCATTTAACAAGTCCTCCAAAACTAACAAACTCTGCATGGAGCTTGGCTTCCTTCCTTCCTCTCCTGCTCCTTCTCCTGGAGCCTTCACTCTTCCTTAAGTGCAGCCACTCTCCTTGCTCTCCCAGTCACACCCCAGGCCTTCCCACTAAGCACTCTGCTCCTGCTGATCTCTTAGAAAATGGAATAAGAAGGAACACTCTTGTCTGGCTCACAGAGGTTATTTTAAATAGGAAAAGTATCATGTCACTATATGCAAATGGTAAAAAATTCAGAGCAGAAGAATTTATTATACCATATACATTATCTGCCATACATTACCATTACTTTTTAGATAACACATATGCTCTATATACTCTTCGAGCTATATGATACATTTTGCAAATATTGAAAATGTTTTAACAGTTCATCTCCCACTATAGACCCTCTGTCTACTTCCCCAGAAGTAACCACTGTTAACAGTTTTTTTGTGTATCCTAGAAACTTTCTATTCACACATGCCCAACTGTTACACAAAATTAGAGTATACTGTAAATACTATTCTTGCCTTCCATTATGTTTTACTTAACATTGTCTTTTCTTGGTTGTTTTAATAACAACACATACAGAGCTACCTTGTTTTTTTGTGGCTGTACTGGATTCCATTGATTGGACATAACCTGATCCCTAATGAATGAACATTTGAATTATTTTCAGTCTCCTGCTACTGCTAGCATTGTTACAGTGGCTCTCTTGTTGATGCACATCTGCCAGTATGTGTGAGCATGTTTGCAACAAAACTTCCTAGAATTTTGAATTCTGAGTATCAATTTATTTCCCAAATAACATGTGCATTTATCCTCTGACTCCAAGTGGTAGGCTACTGCTTGTTTCCTCACCCCACCAACATCTGCTGCCATAATACTCTGTATACAGAGTTCTTATAAACTGTGAAGCTCCATGTGTATCCAAAATGGCACCCTAATTGTCACCTTTTTTTATGAAACTTCTCTTGATTTCTCACTCTCAGCCCAAAGTGACACTTCCCTCCTCTGACCCCGCACAGCACCTTGCCTATTCCTTTTTTGCTGTTCACATGTACTTCTGAATACTGTGATTCTGTATGTGTTAGGCTTCTCCTATCTGTTAGACTGTGCAACTGAACTACTTTTCTCAGCCTCTACCTCTCGCAGCAAACTTTACAGCTCTTGCACAAAATAAAGACTTCCAGGGTTAAATCTAGATCCTAACAATCCAAGTTTCTCAGTTCTGATTGAGCCTGACCATGCTGATCAGGGGAGGGTCCAGGATGACATCAAGATTCCCTCCACAGCACCCTGTAGAATGCTATTAATGTCCAGTTGTTTCTACTCTCGCTGTAGGGTTTCTCATGAGGTGAAAACCACTTCTGATTTTTTTGATGGGCCCAACTATACTTTCCTGGATCTATAAGCCCCAGCAGGATTAAAATGTTTTATTATGGACATGAGTTTAGCAGCTGGTGGCTTTACTTTAAAGAGAAAAAAAGAAAGAGTGAATGTTTTTCTTCCTTTACCCCATGGTGCTCCACAGGTAATGTGGGCAGACCCCTAAAAGGAGTGAAAATACAAGTCCTGTCACTCCAAAAGGCCCAGGACTAACTTGTCCTAAGCCTTCAAGAGAGCAGCTGCTAGTATACCATAGTGTAAAGAGCACTGGATTTGGAGTCTCTCCCTGTAACCCTCCGAGCCATTTCCACACTTGTCTTCTCTTCTTTAAAATGGGGACTACATTCCTCATTGGCTTGTGGTGGGGATAGGGGTAATAATAAATAGTTTTTCACAGTTTAGAAAAGGTTTTTGAAATCAAGCTTTCCTTAGTGAAAATTTAAAAACAAACTAAAAACAGTGCCTACTTTCCAGCTAACATAGACCCTGCTCTGTAACGCACACACTCCAGTGTTAGGCTAGCTTGGGAGGCAAGCCTGGAATTTCTCTCCTCTTGTTTCATAAGTGGATCCAGATGTGGTGAGCACTGGGAGTCAACTGCACATGCGCACCTTATGCTCCTCCCATTCCATCTCAGGTCACCATAGGACAAACCCACTGCCTGGCTTTAGAACTGAACAAATGGCAGCTGCAGGACTCCAGCTGGGAAGGCAAGAGCCCACTTTTAGCACCTGTCAGTCTCTCCGACATCAAGGGCAGGGTCAGCATGGTGACAGACACCAAGGCTGGGTTGATTGCCATACAATCATGCTCAGCAATTCTACCCAAGCCTAATTAACCACCCAGCACCCATCTTCCTGGAGTTGTCAGGCACTAGACATTCAGGTCTGTACCTCAAGGTTACGTCACTACAGATCATAAACTTTCACAGCCCTCATTGTGCAATCCCTGCCTGTCTGCTCTGCCACCTGCATTCCTTAGCATGGGGACCACTATTCAGGAATGAGTCAGGTTAACCAGAAGAAGCAATGTAAAACTTACCACTGGAGACCTAGAGCCATCACACACTCTGATTGACTTTCTAAGTCATTTCCTTTATTTTCCTTTGTCCTCTACTCTCTCTTTAACTCTTCACATTTTTGTCCCTATCTATCCATACTCACCGTCACACCCTTTAATACACTCTCTCTGTGTCCTTCAATTTTTATGTCTCTCTCTCTCTCTCTCTCTCCACTTTCTCTTTTTTTCTCCCTCTCTTCTCACTATCTCTCCCTCTCTGTCCCCTCTTTGTTTCCCTTCTACTCCCTTATTTTCTGACTTTCTGAGCATTGGGAATAACTGTGTTCTAGAGCCAAGGCAAGGCCTTGTAAACCCTCATATGTAGAAATTCAACCTCTTGCTGGGGAATGAATGTGTCTCATTCATAAGTCCAGAAAATTCAGAGCACATCGAACTGATTGTGGGCTTCTGGGCATTGCCTCCTTGGTCACTTACCACCCTCCTCTGCCTCCTGCTTTTTCTTCTGCACAGGGAAAGCTATAAATTCTTTTTTCCTTATTTCCCATACACTCACCACAATTCTTTACCTCTTATTTTGGAGCATACTGGAACAAGGAAGTGTCTTGAGGGTAACACAGTAAAGAAAAAACATTTTGAGAGAACTACTCAAGGAGAATAAAGTGAATTTACCATGACTGGATTTGTTCAATCAAAGAGCAGAAGACAAGTTGAGTTTCCAAAGAGAACAAAACATCAGATGCAGAGAAAAGTTGGGACCAGGAGAAGGTTGGTCTAGGTGAACTTGTAACCTTCCCCATTCTTCTATACCTGAGTATCCATGATACAAAGTTGCAAGACCATTAACTTGTGTTAATACCCTCTCTCAGATATCTTAAATTCATATTCCCCATGATCCCTAATTAATCTGTCTCAAGAGGAAAGGCCAATTCTACATTAGGAGTTTCCCTTCCTTCCACCTTTCTCCCAAACACCTCTACTTTTTCTGACCAATCCAGCTCTCTTTACTACTGAAAGCACACTAGGTAGTGGGGTAAGGGAGAATAACACTTTGGTTTTTTCTTCATTCTTTTATTTTTTTTTCTGTAGCAGTACTTTCAGATCTATTATTTCATTCTTCTCAAGAAACTGGATAATTTAAAGGTGAGAAGCTTCCAACCCTTAAATGAGGACAAATCCCTCAGAGATGGAGCTAGAAATTTTTCTGCCAAGACGAGGAGCCCAGCCAGAGATGCTCAGTTGGGCTATTGAGAGAGCCAAGTGTAGGAAGGATCATAGAAAGAAAAGAGAAAGACAGCTTAGAGCAAATTGCCAGAGCAAGGTGGTCGGGGTGAAGGTGGGTGGGGTCAAGTCTGCTTGGGTTACTCTATATAGACTGCCCAAGGTCCCAAACAAAACTTTCAAAAGGGAGTCTCTCAGCCTTTTGTTAACTGGGAAAAAAGTCCTTTGCCACCTCTCCTCCTGTGACCCCACTGCCCTGCTCTAAATCAGCTTTTGCTGTCAGGAAGAGAAAAGATGCTTCAGGTGGTGAGTGACTCTCTTCCTTTCCATTACCACTCATGCTTCCTCAGCGCAGACCAGAGTCATGGTCTGTATACTTTTGGCAAGCTTAGCAACCAGTCCTCAACAAGCTGTAGCAAAACATCCCACCGAACACCATTTTCTCCACTGATAGTGGTCTATAGTCAAATTCTCTTGAGTTAGCAGTTTCTATTTCATTGGGACCTTAAGGGCCTCTGGGTCACTAGAGATGTCTTTGTTCTGATGGAAGAGGAGATAGAGGCAGGATTCAAATCAAAAGGCAGTGCTCATAAAGATAGAAGTACTGACCTTGGAATCAGAGAGGCCCAAGTTCAAGTCTTTTACTTTGCTGTGAGATCTGGGGCAGATCACTTATGCATCCAGAGATTATAATAAAGATAATAATGCCAACCTCAGTGCATTGTGATGATGAGTGCATGAAATAGTATATTTAAAACACTTAACACAGCACCTGACACAGAGTCAGTGGTCAACAAATAATAACTTGAACAAAAAAGCAGTAGCATACCAGAAAGGAAGCCCTTGTCTATCTGCTCCTGGGGTCCGTGGCTGGGAAGAGTTCTAGAATTTTTGAGGGCTTCCCTGGAATCCTAGGGTACAAAGGGAACATGTGTAGAACTTCAACAAGGAACCTGTTTTTCTCTGGGCATGCAATGTGCAGGTTATCCCTTTTTCTACAACAGAGGTCCACCATCTTCTTGGCACCAGGGAGAGGTGCTCCTATGAGAATCTAATGACTGAGGTGGAGCTGAGGGAGTGATGCCAGCACTGGGGAATGACTGCAAATACAAATGAAGCTTCTCTGGTTCTCCCGCCACTCACTTCCTGCTGTGTGGCCTGGTTCCTAAGAGGCCACAGAGCAGTACCGGTCTATGGCCCAGGGGTTGGGGACCCCTGCTCTACAACTTTAGACTATTTATAGAGACTTGAAAAGTTGTTGAAAGTAGCCTCACAATATTTATAAAAATTAGACTTCTAGTCTCAGGAAAATTTTAATTTATTTTACTTCAAAAATCTTTGAAAGCAAATTGACCTATAAACAGAAAACAAAAACATAGTTTGCAATAAAGATGATAAGGATGGTCAAAGTGATTATCATTGGGAAATATTTATTTCTTTTTGTCTCTGCCTCCATGAGCAGAGTACCCATTCTTACTCCTCAGTTTAGGACACGGCCATATTACTTGTTTTGATCAATGGAATGTTAACAAGTGCAGTAGCCCAAAGGGCCAAGAAGCACTTATGAAATTGAACTTGTTCTCCTGTGCTTCTGCCATCACCTTGGAAAGAACTAACCTGCTGTTCTGATGAGATAGATGAAAGAAATGTGAAGCAAAGCTGTCCCAACTGTGTCCAATGTATATCAGCTAAACCAGTGAGTCATAAATAAACAAATGCTTACTGTTGTATGAGATTTTTTGCTTGTTTTTTATGTACTATTACTAAAGCATTAATTTAATGACAAAATTGATACTAGTGGCATAGAAATGGAATTCTGCTATAACAAAAGCTTCAATATATGGCATGGGCTTGAAAACTAAACAGTAGGTAAAGGCTAGAAAAATGACAACTTGTGTAATATAGTGGTGAAATATTTGGTTAAACTGCATCCTGCAATACTGTAATCACAGAACGAGCTCAAATTGGTCCTATCCTATTTCTAACAAGACTCAGAATCAAAGGTTATCCCATTTACAAGAAATACTTGTGAACCCTTAACTGCTCCTTTCCTCACAGAACCAAAAGACAGGGACATCACTGGAACCAGAACATATGAACACTCTCAGAACTGAAGGGTCCATTGTCCAAGAAGATCTGGTGCTGGAACTTGCCCCAAACCATGGATGGGGGAGACAGATTTGAGCCTTGCCTCTTGTCTCCTTGCCAGCTGAATTCCCAAATAAAAGCTCTTTCTTTTCTCAAAAGCTAGTGCCGTAGTATTGGCTTCTTTGTGCATGGGCCAGTGAGCCTTTGCTCGGTAACAGTAATTTGGATGATAAAAAATATATCTAATGAAAATGTATCTAATGAACTTGGGAAGAATGTTGAAAACATGGGTTGACTTCTTTCCTTGTGTATCAGATCTTATAAAAAAGAGACAAACTTTTAAAATTACTGATTAATTTTCACTCAGAATTTTCAAGAAACATAAATAAAACTTCTCATTCCAGACTCTCCACCTAGTGAAATTTCTCAAATTAAAATATAACCCAGACAAAATAAATTACAGCACAGGCCAAATATAGGAATCTGTCAATACAGCATAGGGGAGCTCAGGATTAAGACCATATCAAGAGTGTAGCATTTTCTGTTAGGACCTTTACAAGAATTAAGGTGGTACTAGTAGAACTTCTGACCTGGACAAATTCTAAGGATCTTAAAAACATGGTCTCTGTGGGAACCATGGAAAAGCAATTCCCATGTCTCTGACAATAGCAGCATACAGTAATTGAAAAGCCCAGCTACCACACTCTAAACTCCATCCCTACTTTCACCTGAGACTATACTTCCCATGGGCTGTTCTCAGCCAGTGATAGAACATGGCCAAGATTCTAAGCAGGCTTGCTCCTAAAAGACATGGGACACCTCTGAGAAGGCTACTTTGGCTTGAACACTTCCCTGTGGTCTTGCCAAACTCTCTTAAAACTTTTTACTGTAGACTAACATGCTTCCACCCAACCTTACTTCCTTTCCTTCACCTTCAACCAGAGACAGACCTATACAACAGGCTGAAAGCTTTCCAGCCTCCCATAACTCCTTATCCATTTTCTTTCATCCTATCTTGCCATTTCCTTCTCAGAGTTGGCCCAGGAGTGATTTTTAAAAAAATGATGAGATTTGGGATTTGATTCGCCCTACCACAACCACCATCCTTGTTGGTAGATGAGACACAAAAAGTTGCTGGCACAAGATGGTGGCTCAAATTGCTAAATATTTCACCAGTGGTACTCTGGGGAATGTACTAGTAAAGAGGAATACTGTGGCATTTTTAAAATATGGGAATAACAATGCCTACAAAAACAGCAGATTTGGCTAATTACTGATAAGTTATCTAGATGCCCTACAAAAGTACAGAGACTGGGAGCCATTGATAATTAAAGGCTAAATGTGAGAGTTATAGGGAAGCAGGCTGTCATCTCTTGCAGTGGCAGAACAAACACAGCTAAGTGGTAGGCTCAATATCTAACCGTTCAAGTCACAGAGCTCCAGAAACACCTAAGCACTCAGAAAATGCATGTCTCTTATGCAAAAGAGAGAGCCCTAGTGAGCAAAACCTGGGATCCTGAATTATGTTACAGGATCTTCCCAGTGGAAGGTGTCAATTCTGAAAACTTCCCATTCCTCCAGAGCCTCTGTACTTGCAAAGATGGCCCACCCTTCCCTAGTAAGAGCTAGCACTTCAGTGATGGACATCACTACGAGGCCCTCTCATCCACAATGTAAAAGATGCCCCCATTAGAAGCTGACCTCATGTCCTCTTCTGGCTGCTAGGCCAATAACTAGAGTTTAATGCCATAACAACCCAACCAAGGCATGCTGTGCCTGATAGAAGAGGAAAGAGACTGTACTCTGAAAGAAGTGCAAGAATTAGTCTGCAGGTACTATAAAAACCCAGGGGAGCACTCTTGGGATTGAGTTTAAAGGCACTTGATCAAAGTAGCCAGAAGGTGAGGCTGGGTAAACAAATATTAATTGACTTCAGGGCACTTCCTCTGATTAATGAATTTAACACTCTAGGAAGGACCCCAGGATGTGAGGCAAACAGCTGCTGGGCTGGTTCTTAAAACTCTGGAAAAGCCATGAACACTCAGTGAATTTGAGTGCTCTAGTTGCCCTGGCAGATGGAAGAGGAAGGCATGTGGGTGTGCTGAAGAAAATAGAGTGTGTGAGACCAGAAGGCTCACCAGGGCATTATGTTCCCGAGGAGGGACCCAAACACCACTCTTCTCCTAGGTCACCAATCACCAAGAAGAATGGTGGGGACCAGGGTTGCAAAATTTAGCAAATAAACTATAGGGTTACCAGTTAAATTTGATGACAAGAAAGGCAGTCACAAAACTGGATTTATTAATATCCAAGGGAATAATAGAGTTCCAAAGAAAAAGAGACATGCATTATCATAATCTATAATCCAAAAAAAGACACAATTAGAGGAGCAGAAGACTGAAGGCAGACACCCACCTCAAATAAAAAATACTATTTCTTACTCACTTCCCAGACCTGACTAGAAGCATTGACTGGACAGACAACTGGATTCCTAGGAGGAAAGATCTTGCAACACAGGGCAAATACATACCATGTAGTTCCCCAAAGTCTCCTACAGCCACTTGCTCAGGTTACTATATATCACGGGTAGGTAAATAACTGGAATTTTCCAGAACAATTGAAATAGGGTCTAAGTTGACATCGATATTCAGAGGCCCAAAGCATCATAATGCCTTTTCTGTTGGAACTAAGGCCTCTGGAGCCAGGTAATAAACATAGTCCTGGCTGATGTAGGACTCACAGAGCGCCCATTGGGTCCACAACTCTACTCACACAGTCCCTGAGGATATCACTGGAATTAATTTACTTAGCAGTTGGAGTAACCCCCACCCGGGACCCCTGGATTAATGTAATAAGAGATATCAAAGTAGAAAAGGCTAACTGAAAACCTCCATCCCCAGCAAAAGTATCATTTCCCTACAGGGATGGCAGGATGAGTGTCACCATTAATAACCTATAAGATGCTGGGTCTATAGTCCCTATAATATCCCCATTTAATTTGTTAATCTGGCTGCAACAGGAAAAAATACCTGGAAGACTATACAATACTTCAGGTTTAAATGTGTAGCAGGCTCAACTGACGCAATGTCAAAAGTGATCTTATTGCTAGAGCCAATTAACAAGGCCTCATGACACATGATCATTGATTTCACAAATGCATTTCTTTCTATTCCAATTTAAAAAGTGAATCAGAAACAGTTTGCATTTGTGTGAGACAGAAAACAATATTCCTTTACAGATTTACTGGCATGGGGCTATGTTAACATAGTCACAACATAGTCCAAAGAGATCTGACTGCCTAGACAGCTCACAGAATATCACACTGATCCATTACATCAGCAACCTCATGCTTCCTGGAAAGGACAGGTAAATGGCTTTGGAAAGACAAATGCACCCCAGAGGAGGCTTATAAATCCTGTGAAGATTCAGGTATCAGCCACTTTAAGTTTCTAAAGGTTCAATAGTTAAGAGGCGCCCAGAGAAAAAGAGGAATTGCTACATCTCACATCTCTACCATGAAGAAGAAAGCTCATTGCCTAGGAGGCTTCTATGCATTCTGGATGCAACACATTCCACACCTAGAAATATTGCCCTCTCCTTACACTGGGTGATATTGGAGGCTGACAGCCTTGAGAGGGATCCAGAGCAAGAGAGGTCTCTGTAGCAGTAGGTCCAGGCCATGGTGCTAAAAGCCTTGATACTCAGGCCATATGATCTGGCAGACCCTGTGGTGTTGGTCATGTTGGTGTTGGGAAAAGATGTGGCATGATAGATAGAGATACTGGTAAGCGCCAGTGGTAAAATTGTAATGCAGGCCTTTGGGCTCCTGAAGCAGGCTATGCTGCCTGCAGGAAATAGTTATAAATCATCTGAGCTCAGTTCTCAGCATATTACTGGGCCCTGGTAGAGATAGAATACTTGACCATAGGACACCAGGAGACCACTCATTCAGAACCATGCTTTATATTCTGTGCTCTATCAGACCTACCGAGTCATACCACTGATGCTCCCAGAGACACTCTACCTAAAATGAAAAGAGATTTCTGAGATTGGGCTTGAGTAGGACCAAAAGGCATACATAAGGTACATGAGCAGGTGACCCAGATTCCATGTCCCCAACCAAAATTGCTTCAGTGCTTCAACTCCTTACAGCTCTCACTGTATGACTGTATGACTTCTCATAAAATCAGCTAGGAAAAAAAGAAAAATCCTTGGTCATTGCAATAGGCTGAAAATGAGCCCACAAAAATATGCAGATCTGAATTCCAGGAACCTGTAAATGCTACCTTCTTCTTTCCAGCTTTATCAAGATATAATTGACAAATAAAATGGTAATATATTGAAAGTATACAAGGAAATGAGTATATACTATATACATTGGGAAATGATCCCCACAATCAAGTTAACACATTCATCACCTCACAGTTATCTGTTTTTTGTAATGCTTAAGATCTATTCTCTTAGCAAATTTCAAGTGTATAATAACAGCATTAACTATAGCCATCACACTATTAGATCCCTAGAACTTATCCATCTTAAAATTAAAAGTTTGTACCTTTTGACTAACTTCTCCCCATTTCATCTGAAAAGCCCAGCCTCTTGGCAACCACTATTTGGTGAATTAAGTCTACCTTATATAGCAAAACAGACATTGCAGATATGATTAAGGATCTTGAGATGGGGGGATTATCTTGAATTTCTGGATGTGCTCTGACTGTGAACACAACTGTCTTTCTACTAGGGAGGCAGAGGGAGATTACTAAGATGAAGAAGGCAATGTGCCCACTGAAGCAGGATGCTCTGCTGCTGGCTTTGAAGATGAACAAAGGGGCCCCAAGCAAAGAATGCAAGGAATGCAACATTAAAAGATGAAAAAGACCAGGAAACAGATTATACACAGGAGGATCCAAAAAAGACACATCACTGCCAACACCTTGATGTTGTTGAGACTCATTTCCGACTTCTGAGTGCCAGAACAAAAGAATAAATCTGTATTGGTTTAAGCCACTAAGTTTGTGGTAATTTGTTACAACAGCCATGAGACACTAATACAATATCATCTCACTTGTCCTTGGATCCCACCACCATATTGTGAGGAAGCCCAAGCCACTTCAAGGGCTACATTTAGGGGTTTCCGCTGACAGTCCCACCTAAGCATCAATGCCAGATATGTGAATAAAGGATACTTCACGTGATTTCAGCCCCAGGCTTCCAGGCTTACAGATGAGGTTCTAGATATCATAAAATAGAAACAACTTGCTCTGCCATATCATGTCCAAGGTCTTGACCCATAAAAAACAAATTTAATTACAGTTGTCATTCTGAGCTATATAATATTTAGTTAGTTTGTGGGTGATTTGACATATAGCTACTTAGTATATAATTAATACATTATTATTAAAATTTGAATCTAGGAAAATAATCAAAAATCAGACAAAACCTTGGAAACAGCCTAAATGCCCAGTCAAATGGCAGCTAAATGAATTTCAATACTCTATGGAATATTATACATCCAGTAATAACACATTTTGATAAATGGTTCATGATAGGAAAGGTCCTATTTTTAGCACATTTATAGCTGAAAACAGCTATATACTGACTTCTTAAAAAGCCAACAATGTAAAAGAGCACTTATTTCCCCATATCCTCACTAATTCAATTTTTTTGGCAGTGTAATTGGTAAAATCGTACTTTATCTTTTATATTATATTTTATTTACTGTGAGGTTAAAGACTTACCCAAATGATTATAAGCTTTGTGCATATCTTCTATTGTGAATTGACTGTTCATGATTTTTCTCATCTCTATTTCAGCGTTCATTGTTTTTCTTATTGATTTACAAAAATTTTTATGTTCACGATATCATTTCTTTGTAAATTGCAAAATATCCCCAGTTTTGTCATTTGCTCTTTTATTTTGTTTCTAGTACTCCTCTTGTCATTTAATTAAACTTAAATGTTTAAGCACCCGGGGTTTAAAAGGTGCTATGGTAGTTGCAAAGGAAGCAGGGCATATAGTCTCCCACTGAAGCACTGAGGGTGTGATTGAGGGTGCCAGCCATACATATATGAATCACCAAGTGAGAAAGCCTCAAACCAGCACATAATGTATTTTCTAAAAGTAGAATTTCATCATCAAACATATTAATAAAATATTAGAATAAACAAAGTTCAAAATCTTTCTTTACCATACGACATCTCAGAACCTTTAGTATGCTGAAGTATATTGTGGCTTTTCATGATGTTTGGGAAAAGGGATGTATGTGCCATTTGAGGTTGGGATGGGCTTCTGGAAGGAGGTAAAGGTTGAACTGGGCTCTGAAGGCTATAGAGGCTTTGGTTTGATAAAAGAAACTAGTACAGGGAGGAAGCCAAGTGGAAGGTGGAATAATCCAGATAATACAGAACCTCAGAAAACCATCAGAATAGGACAGAAAAAAAAAAGGACAGTTTATGGCCATGTTACTCTGAAAAGCCCAATCCTGTCTGATCTCGGAAGCTAAGCAGGGTCTGGCCTGGTTAGTACTTGGATGGGAGACCACCTAAGAAGATCAGGTGCTATAGGTGTAAAAAATGAAAAATAAGGGATTGTAAGCTGACAAGGTCCTTGAAATCTGTGAGGTCAACCAAGGGTTGCCTCACCTAAAAAGAAGGAAGGAAGGAAGGAAGGAAGGAAGGAAGGAAGGAAGGAAGGAAGGAAGGAAGGAAGGAAGGAAGGAAGGAAGGAAGGAAGGAAGGAAGAAAGGAAGGAAGGAAGGAAGGAAGGAAGAAAGAACGGACAAGTCTATTCCATTCATCTTGTTTTCACTGCCTGTCTTTTCTTATGCTTTCTGTCCAATTTCTCTACAGGAAAAGTGATCTAGGCCTAATTTTTCTGGCCCATGTGGTCTGTATGCTAGAATCTGTAAGACCTTAAACTCTGTGCCATGGGGAGATGCCCAAATAGACAGGGGTCCCTGAGAGAGGAGGCCTGCCTCCTGACGGCTTTGAGAAAGCGTTCCTTGACAGACATAGCCTGTGCTCTCTCCCTTCCCTTCCTTCCAGGTTCAGTTCTCTGGCACCAATGCCTCTTAAATATTTGCAGAATGCTCTCCCACACCCTTTAGTTGGTGCTAAGGTCAATCCGGCAAGTTTCTTAAGGTTTTCTCATAAATTATTTTCTCCCTTCCCTTTCAATGCTTCAGTGACTCTTCCCACCCATGGCTGTGGAAACTTCTTGAAGCTCAGTGCCTTCTTCTATTCTCCAGGAAAGAACCTATTCCCACAACTGGCCTCTGAGAAACCAAGGCTGCAAAGCCCTTCTCTTGGAGCTCTGATACCACTTCTCTAGATCCAAATACAGCAGCAGAGTGAGCTCACCGGATGCCCTGATGTCACCCTCTTGGCTCCAGAGAGGTCTAATCCCGGACAGAGGGAGTAGGAATAGCCTTATCATTAGGCATGGGGCAGGGTTACATTTCTGGCTCAGCTTGCAATTTGTACAAGTCACTGACACTTTCCTGCTGGAACATGACTTCCCTAACCACACACTGTTCAGCCTTTGGGCTTCTTATAATAAAGACTAAATGGTCATTCATCCATGGTGTCCAGGCACAAGGCAGCATGATGAAGGAGCTGATCTCAAGGATGAACTTGAACATGGCAATCCCTACCATGTGTTCACCTCTTTCTTGATGATCACATTTCTTTGAGAAAGATTTTCTCTGATTCTAGAATCCTCTGTTGAAAACAGCTATGAGATAATAGAATGAATTAAATACCAAGTCCTAAGCTCTGAACTGATCTCACCCAGAACTAACCTTAATTCACACGTACTCTTTGCCAAATTATCCTGCTGAAACTGTACAAAAGTAGAGATCATGTCTAGGTTAGAGATAAAAAACACCATCCAGAGAAATTCAGTAATTTACCCAAAGTCATACTTTAGAAGCAGCGGAGCAAGGCTTCCAGAGCACTTCTCTTCAAACTATCCTGACCTCAGAAGGTGCAAGAGACAACCAGGGGACAATAGGTATACATTTTGGAAGGTGAATGGGAAGCTATTTGACTTGGAGTTTTTTTTACCATGTTTCCCTAACCTACCTTATAGACTTCTTTGCACCCTGTTTTCACTTGGTATTATTAAGATACAGAAACAAAAATAAATTAAACCATTTTGACTTTTATTACGTGTCTAGAATCATTATACTTGAGATGCATGAGAGACTACTTATCGATATGGCTACAACCAATCTGTTAGTTGGTCTGTGGGTTTTTACCTATTATACATAGTTGATCAAGTCCAGTGGGTAAAACTAAACCTTCAGGATAAAGAGAATCACAGTAGCCAAGAGGAAAAAGACAAACCATAATTACTAAAGGTATCCAAAGAGAGGTGTGGAGTGGGTATCACTAATAGATGGAATAAATGGGAAGGAAAGCAGAGTCTCTGCCCTTAAGCAGCCCTCAGTCTTCTAAAACTGTGGATCTCCCTCTGACATAAGGAGCCCTCAGTATCTGCCCACAGTCTGATGATTGACACAAGGGTCTTTCCACTCTCCTGGAGGCCAGCAGCCTTGAGTCTATAGCCACCCCATCCTGGCTCTAGGGCCAAGGCTGTTCATTACCCCCACAGGCCCCTGACTGTGAATACACAAGAGTTTCTTTGTTATCATCACACTAGGATCTTTTATCCTCCCTAAGAGCCAGGAGCTTCTGTGAGCACAGGGCCCGCCTCCTCCCTTTGCAAGACACTTTGATCTTCCTACCATTTGAAATCTTGCTGGCTTTCCAACACACTCCCAGACAATCAGCTTCTTTTCTTTTTCAATAACCAAGCTGTTCTTCCTATTTGCCTTGGTTCTCTTCAACACCTCTGACCAAGAAGTGTTCAAGGAGGCAGATCCCAAGAAAACAGAAGAAGCATCATGTTCAGTGATTATTGGCTGAAGTGAATATGGAATGCCTTCCATAGGCTCAAAACATTTATTGAAAGAATAAATGAGTAAAGTACTAAGGGGAAGTGACAACAAAAGCCAGGGTAAAGGTGTAATTGTCCATGGACATCTGATCAACTCTGAATTTGCGGAGTAGTCTTTGACTTCATCCTCTCCCATTTTCTGACTCTTCCATAGTCTACGGTTTAAGTCTCCCTCATATTCACCTTTTCTCTTTATTTTCTCCCCTACAACCTCAGTTCATAGCTGGTCTACGTCTGAGGCCTCTTTAACTGATCTTTCTGCTTCTCTTTCAATCCTTTCCATCCATCCTGTGTACACCAATAGCTCAATTTTTATATAATATCATTCTGACAATGTGCTAATGGTTCAAAAGCAGTCAAAGGTTTCTAGTCTTAATGTACAAATGTCTTCTGTCTCATGTAAGGTCCTCGTGGTCTTTCAGTCTCTTTGTTATCACTTCCCTTGGATCTTCAGGGTACAGTAAAAAATGTACTAAATAAGAGGTCACGGTTTAGGGTCTTAAACCCCAGCTTGTTCTTTAGAGCCATTAACCTTGGGCAGGACACTTAAAGTTTGTGGACCTAATATCCTCAGTGGAAAAATGAAGAGACTGAGCCTGATGATCTCTGAAGTATTTCCCAATTCTAACATTCTGTGATCCCAAGAAACTTATTACCACTTCTGCCAAATTATTGCTGACTCACAGATATTCCTCTTACTGTCTTAACTTTGCTCTTCTGAATATATCTTTTCCCTACTTAGAATGATCTTTCTCTTCTCTCATCCAAATCACACACATCTTCATGGCCATCCTGAAATTTCAGCATCTCTGAAAGCTTCCCTGACCCATCAAGAATGCAATTTTTTTTTCTCCTGCCTCAATTCCCATCACATGAATGGTGCTTATTACACATACCCAATAATGGTTATTACTCAAAGTGTACATGCCTTGTTTGTCTGACTACATGGTAAGTTCCATTTTGTAAGTTGAAGTGTTTCATACTGATGCAGGACGGGGCAAATTTCCCCGAGTTGGTGGGGAGACCAAGCCCTGCACCGAGAGAAGAAGAGGATCCTTTGGCAGAGAATATAGAAAGAATTCAACACCCATGCCAAAGTTAGAGTCAAAAGGAAAGTTTATTACAAAAGGGGTAACATTCTGCACAGAGTGTGATCTCCTCTCAGAGGCAGAGAGTGAGAGGGACCTGAGTGTTTAAGGAATTCAGTTTACATATCATTCTTTAGTTCCCATGTCCTTTGGTATGGATATACAGTAAGGAAGAGGAAAGGGAAGAGTATGAAGCCTGAAAGCTTTGCTAGCAGTTTCTAGCCTTTAATCCATAGGTTCCCCATGGTTTTAGCCATAGGGAATGAATGATTTTATTGGTGTAGGGCAGCACTTAAACACTCTGTTGTTCCTGTTTCCCCTTCCACAAGTGTGAAGAATGGGTTGTTAGCAATCCCAGTAAAATCTTCCTTTGTTCTGCAGGTGTCTTCCTGGCTGGCTGCAGGGTTGATCAGCATATTGTAGTTTCTGAATATAGCTTGGTTAACCTTTTAATTCTCTTGCCTCCTTCCTGTATTAATACCCTCCAAGTCCTTGTACATACCAGCCAACCCACAAATAGGTGACAATAATTTCTGATGGGAAAAAGATGGACCAGCAGTCAGGAAATCTGGGCTCTGGTCTTCAACGATCTTAAGCATTCCAGCTGCATGGGTCTAAGTTTTCTCGTCTATAAAATGAGTGCTTTGAGTCAGGATACTAACTCATCTCTGAGATTCCTCCCAGAGCTGACATTGTGTAATTTTCCTTTTTGGGGGGTTGGGGAGGGTGAGGGGAGGGCCGTTCTTAAATTTGATTTTTAATGATAGTTGATAAACAATAATATATTCATTCCAGTTGTACAACATAATGATTCAACATTTATATACATCAGATCTTTCCTAGCACTTTACAAAGTGATTACCACAATAAGTCTGATAACCATCTATCACTGTACTTAGTTCTAATATTATTGACTACATTCTCTGTGCTCTTACGTTTCATCCCTATGACTTATTTTATTGCAATTTTCTAAAAATGAAAGTCCAACTCTTCTTGGAGTCTTGCCTTTCCTTAGATCTTTTCAAAGCCTTTTGTCTGGTTCTTGGGCTGAACAATAGAAGTGGGTACTTCTAAGTAAGTTCCCTCAGTCTCTCACCTAGCCTAGGTTACCTCTCGAATAAATCAGAATTCAGTGGTAAAGAAGGCCACAAACAGATTTCCAGATTCTCTCAGCTAGATGAATTATTTTTCAGAAGCATACTAGTTTTACCCAGAAAAGACTGGCCATTTGGCATTGAAAATCTTCTCAATGTATACCTTACCCTTAAAGTAGTGTGTGGCCACCCACAACTTTAATGCCAGCATCCTAATGACAAGACTGGCATAAATCCCAGAGTGTTCCCTTTGTAAATGGATTCTTAGACAGAAACTTGAGTTTAGTTCCTGCTGATATTTTAGGAAAAATAATTATTTCTATAGCTATCGGTTTTAATTAGATCTGGGAAAATGCTGTGGAGCTTTAAAATCAAGGACTTACGTCTTTATCTAGAAAATGGAAGAAAACTGAAATGTCACAATGATAAGTTTCACCTGCTCTTGGGACTGTCATAATAATTACCAAAGAATTGGTAAACTTATATGTATTTTCTTACTTGGTACAACATATTCACACAGACACCATACTCCATTAGTGGCTTCTTCATCATATCATTTTAGGCAAGACACCACAGTGTCAAGATTTTAAAATATTAGTAAAATGTGCTGCAAGTGGAAAGACAATGAATTGTAAGAGAAATATCTAAATGTTTGGTTCTGCCCTGAGTCATCTGTCCCTACCCCTTGGCTCTCTAAGCAATAACAACAGCTATCACTCATGCATTACTTAAGAAGAGCCAGGAACCAGGAATAGGGCTTCAATGCACACATCTCTCCTTTCACTTGTTATTATCCACTTCCAGATATGGGAACTGAGGTTTAGGGAAAGCTAAGAGCCCAATCTCACAGAATAAGTATCAGAGCCAGAAGTTAAACCCAGCTCTCTGTGGCTCCAAACCCATGGTTGTAACCACTTTGAAACACAGCCACACTCATATCTTTTTGGCCTCACAGGGTGTCTCAATCCATTTCACTTGCTTGGATAAATATGGATGGCTAGGATCACCCTAAGCTTGTCATAAGTAGTTTCTCCCCTGTTCCTGGGAACTTAGCAAGAAACTTTAGCCAAGATTCCTCAAGGCCACTTAGGAATATGAAGTTTGATTCTTTTCTTGATTTAGGAGAAAGGATCATTTTCCATTGTTAATATCCACCTATTCCCACTTCCCTGCCTGGTCCCCATACTGAAAAGGAAACACAGCACTGGCTATCTAGGGTGGAATGAGAAACTGGGCCCAGGCCAGCAGGTTTAAATACCTCTGTCTATTTAGTATCCTGTGAAATGATAAGGAAGGCGTGGCTGGGAGAAAGAAGCTGAATCATCCCACCAAATGTTCTTTTGTCTGCAGATGAATGTGGCTATTAATATTGAACAACCTTCCTCTTTCAGAAAGCAACAGAGCTCTCCACTGAATCACTGACTCCCTTTCAGGCATCTCTTTCAACTGCCTGACCAGCCACATAATTGAGACTCCAGCTGTTGTCTCTGGCCCAGCGATCAGCACCCAACCCAGTACAGAGATGGATCTGGTCCCACCACTGAAGGCTCTCTGTGATGCTCTGAGCTAAACTTTGATGAAGAAACCAGAAAACCAGAAGGATTTCATGAAGAATATCTTGGTGCAAAATGAACAGTTCTACTCTTTAGATGCCCCTAGGGTCCCACATTAATCCCCACCTGACCAAAGTGGTCCTAAATTGAAACTTAAAGCTAAAGCAGAAGTTCAGTAGGTCTTTCACAGTGGGCTCTGAGGTCCTTGACACATAGTTCTTATTGTAATGAGAGTTATCAGTGCTAATAAACAAGTGACACTTGTATTCCTATTCAACTATTGTTCCTTGGGTGTGTTGCACCTTAAAAACCTTAGAAGGCTTGCTGTTGAGTGTGATTAGTGAGGCAGGATTTGGAAATTCCTTGGTGCCTCCCTTGCTGACACACAATCAATATGCTATTATCTAGCAAATGATAGGAAAATGTGGTCTTTCAGCCAAAAAGCAATTCAGAAAAGTGAGGACATATTATAAATACTTTAGTTAGTGTATTTCACTCATATTTTTCTTTTTTTATGTAGTGAGAAAAGCCTATGTCTAAGTAAGTCTAAAAGAGCATTTTTAATAGAATAAAGTAAAAATTTTAAGTAATTGGGGCAGGGGAAATCCCTTAATTCATAGTTCAGCCCCAAATCACACAGCTGGCCGAATGGCAAAGCCAAAATTGAAATCAAGGATTCTTGTCCCCAGTCCCAGGATCTTCTTGTAGTGGTCCCAGTCCACTGTGGGCTAACATTTTTTGTCCACATTGCATGTCTCTCAAATTCAACCATCTTCTTGGGTCTTTACTGGAAGCCCATTCACTCAATTGGACCCAACCCTCAGCAAAGGGGAAAATGAATGTCTATGAATGCATCCTGCTTCCAGAGTCAAGTACTCTTCTTTTTCCTTCTCAGGCAACCACTCAGAGTGACTAAAGAGAAGTCACTGAGCTGGCTTATGCACTACAAGGAACCTAGCTTAACCATTAGAGCCTGTGGCCCTCAGTTCCCACCCCCTTCCCCAGGAAGATGGGAGTTCTGAGCCACACTGGGACTTGAAAGCAGGAGCAGTTTTCACCTGGGCAAAAAGAAGGCAAAGAAGAGTGGGAACAGAAAGTGATTAAGTCTAAAATTGCTAGAATGCCTTCAAGACAGGAAAGGAAACTTAAAATATCTCTAGGGTGGGTGTTAGGACTTCAGCTGAGGTCAGGGCTTGAGATTTGCAATCCCCTCACCACTCTGAGACATTGATCCAAGGCTCTGGCTGTAACTGGTATCTTCAGACTTGCCTTCAATGAACTGTTGTCATGGAAATTTTTAAAAATCATAACCAGTTTTTTTGGTGGCTTAAGGACTATGAGTGACAGATATTGCTTTTGAGCCTTGCATTGTCTGGAAAAACCAGTTTTATGCTAGAAAATTTTGGTTGTCAGAGTTAAGAAGTGAGAAAACTTGCCCATTGTTCAGAGAGCCTGGTAATAAAACTCAAAACCCTGAGAACTATCATAGAAGAAGAATCATGAATTTTGCAAATAATCCCAAAAGCTAGTCCTAGATCCACCATTTATTTACTACATGGCCTTGAAAAATTTTAAATGCTCTGAACCTCAGTTTCCTCATTTGCATGTGGGGATAAAAATAAACATTGTGAAGGAGTGAAGGAGTGTTGGAGACAAAAGGAAATAATGTACCCTAAAGTACTTGGCTTATATAGCAGGCGCTCCCAAAATATTTGTTCTATTTTCTCACCAGTGTTATGTTTGAAAACATCTTTTTAAACAATGAAACCCTTTGTATAATTGTCAGGCACTTTGCCTTAGAAGCTGTGAGATCTGCAGGATGTAATCAGATATCATTTTAACAACTGTATAAGTTGTGTGATCCTACTGGTCACAAAGAATATGAGAGAAAATCAAAAACTTCATCAGTGCCAAAGGTCAATGGAGCTAGATGGAAAAGAAATTAATAAATTCTATACAAAGAAAAGCAAAATTAAGTCAGGTTATATAGAAGCCTAAGTTGGTTTTAGACTTCCATGACTACCCTGGGGTAGGGCTAAGTAAAATAAAATGAATGGAAGCAAGCATGTAGAACATACGTCCCACAAACAGGGCAGATGTAGTGGTAAATAGCCATATGGTCATACCAGCTTGCACACTCTTGTGTACAAGACCGACCACTCATAACATTATGAATTTACTGATATGAACTACACAGAGGGCTGATAAGAATCTAGGATAAAACCCTAGCTAAAATCTGTGAATTCTCTCAAATTGTATGGTATGGCATTATTGTTTACTTATTGGGTAAAATTCTTTTAACTCTGGGAAAATTTAGAATTAAGAATAGAAATGTTTAAGAGAACCAAACTTACAACATTAATATTTATGTGTTAAGTATAAATCTGGTAGTATTTGGTAGTATAAGTAGTATTTGTACTATTCAAGACAACTTGCTTGAACTATTATAAAATATACCTGCATTGGAAATTTTAACTCTAAATGTGTGATTAATTGATTTAGATTTGTATACTTAAGTTTAATCTTTCTAAGTTTATACACAGTATTGAAACAGTTAAGAGTACTGAAGGACCACCATACATATAAGTTTATTTTATTAAATTTATAAGTTATTTAAGTTGAGAAGCCTTATTTTGTTAAGATATTGAAAGGCTCCAAAATGAAATTAAAATATTCTATTTATGAATGCAGTTTAAAAACTTAGAGGCATTTAAGTCTATAAATGGGCCCAATTATTAATCAAAGAGCTCCTTATAAGTAATTGAAAACATTTGATAAACTTATAAATAGAATAATAAGATTTATAAATTTAAATCTAAGGTAAAACTAGGTTTTTGAATGTATAACCTTAGTAAATTAAATGTTAACTTTAAAAAAGAAAACTCCAAATAATATTTTCTATATATAAAATCTGTTAGAGGGGCTACCATTTGGTAAAAAAAGAAAATCAAGAAAGAAATTACAAAATCTTCTAAGTGATAGAGGGGAGGAGCCTGGATTCAGCTTACTGGTCTACTTCTTGGCTTCTGTCTCAATTCAAGACTGATGCAAATCTCACCACCACACCACTCCCTTCCCTGTTCACATTTGGCTCACTCTTTACCCAGGGGAAATGAATCAAGTAGCACTGGGACAGGTCAAGGGGGAGAAATATCAAATAATGGAAAGATCACTAGCTTTGAATTAATGCAAACCCGAGTTTGAATAACATCTATGAGAGCTTAGAAAAAGTATCTAAATTCTCTCAGGTCCAGTTGAGGAATTTCTAAATTAAGATGCCCACACTGTGGGTTTTTAAGAAAATTATACATAATCCTGTGTTTTTTTCAACCCTCACCACTAGCCACTGGGATATGGTTGTAAACAAAACATAGCTTTGCCCTCAGGAATAGAAAGTTATGATGCACATTTGAACAGTACACAACCAATGGCTGCTCCCTGTAGCTCATGTTCTAATGGAAGAAATCAACACAGACATTGAAGTCAGAAAGAACTGCCTTAGTTAAATGGCCATTCCACTTAACTTGCTGTGTAACTGTGGGCTCCAAGGCTCAGTTTCCTCTGCCATAAATCAGAAAAATTGACTAAAATACAGAGCAATTGAGATCAAATGAAATGGTGTGTGTGTGACATCTGGCACAGTGCCTAGCATGTATAGGAGAATCTCACCATGTCATATATTCCACGTACATATAGCAAGTTCTTCCTGGCACCACTCTACTGCACAAGGACCAAAAGTGCAGGGATAACACCAGGTCAACATCTTGACAACCACTGGGGATAGGGAGAATTCTGGAATCACTGCTGGACAGAAAGCCTGGCATTCTCTCCTGTACCCATGGCCCTGACTGACCCTGGAGAACAGTCATTATTCTGGAACAGATAAACTACCATCTGCTTCTATTCAAAGTTTCTCTCCCTTCCACCTCCTTAGAAGTTTATATAAAATGCTGCATCCACACCTGCCCACTATTCACCCCAGCTTTATTTCTTTCACAATTTCCTTGTGCAGCTATTGGCCTGTGAACCTCCAGTTTGCACTTCATTTTCCTAGACACCTGCATAACTCTTCACCCATCAAGTTTAAGGGTCTTCTCTTGGCCTAATAGTGATGGATCTGAAGAAGTGATATGATGGCTGGGCAATCCAGAATTCCATTAGCAAGATACTCCCTACGAAAGATATGCTTCCTTAGAGCTCCCATTCTTGGGCACGAGCTTCTCATCCAAGTAACTACATTTTGAACCCTGGGACTCAGTGAACAAAATTCTCAGTGGTCCTTTGTGCCAGAAACAATTTGCCATGTTCCCTTGGGAGACAGCAAGGCTCCAAATCATGGAACTATTTGGACTGTAGCTAAAAGCTTTCCATTGCTTCCTCTCTCTTCCCCCTCATTATTTACAAAAGGAGCGATCCAAACACATTCTCAGAAAGGCTGCCCTGATAGCTAAACCCTCTGAGCCAGGAAAATATTCTTCTGTCCAAAGACACAGGCCTTACAATGGACATTTGCTTTGCTCTTTGCTTTCAATCACCCTTCTAGTAACTTTACCTGAAATTTCCTATGAGGAATCACCCTTCTCCACTCTCAGTCCAGGTACCTGCATGAAACATTCCAGCTTCCAGGGTGAGCCTGGCCAAAGAGAGTGTCTTAGTCAGCTCAGGATTCCACAGCAAACTGCTACAAAATGGGTGGCTTAAGCAAAAGGAATTTTCTTCTTATGGTTCTGGAGACTGAGAAGTCCAAGACCAAGGTGCAGCAAGGCAATTCAGTTCTCAGTAAGGGCTCTCTCTCTGGCTTGCAGTTGTCTGCCTTCTTGCTATGTCCACACATGGCAGAGAGAAGGAGGAAGCTCTCTGGTCTCTTCTTATAAAAGCAGTAACCTCACCACGAGGCATCACTCTCATGACCTCATCTAAACTTAACTGTATCCAAAAGGCTCCATCTCAAAATACCACTACACTGGGGATTAAGACTTCAACATATGAGTTGTATGAGGGGACACAATTCAGTGCACAGAAAAGAACCTCACATTTCCCCAACCACTGCCTGGTTCAGGAACAAATATGGAACACTAAGCCATAAGACCAAGCACTTGCTCCTTCTCCACCAGATGGAAACTTCAGAGTATGAGGCCTGAGCTATAAGCATGCATCTTGAAACCACACAGAGGACAAAAGAGGTGAGGAGGAGCAAAAGAGTGTCCTAAGGACACGTGGCCTGAAGCCAGAACTACCTTACTCTTCTACATAATGTAAATTTCATGAAGCAAAATAATCACCCTTGGTTGAGGCCAGTTTAAGTTAAGCTTTTATTAGTTGCAACCAATAAGTCCTAATTTATGCAGACCTATACCAATTCTTCCAGTGGTGTGCTGGAAAGAACTCACAAAAGCCAGTTGTTAGAGTTTCAGGAATTAGATAACCGGGTGTTAAACACAGTCATTATTAATAATTAAATTAAACAAACTTATGATAAAATTAATTCCAATTATTTAAAAGATAATAAACACTCAAAACCCATCTTTTTAAAAAAATTTACAATTATTTGTGTTTTGAGGTTATTTTTGTCTATTGTATCTGCACGATGGAAATGCTAGATAGTGCTGTGCTGATATACATCTCTTCCCAACTTTGTATTCAGTGGCATCACTTTGGGAGCTTAAAATCATCCAGGGCATGAGAATTTTCACTACAAAAATTGACAAACATCGCAAATCAAGGCCTGACTTATTGGTTTGTTAAGAAAGTGATGAGGAAAGTGTTAATAAAATGGATTAAATTCAAAAGTGCATCATTTCTGTAGTTTGTGACCAGAACAAAAACTTGAGAAAATGTTCTTCTAGTATTTAAAAATTATTATTTGATTGAGCAAACAATATTTATGGCCACTGCTATCACCTGGTACCACTGTGTTAGTCCTAGTAACTCAAAATGAACAAGACATAGCTTGTATTCAGGGTGATTTGCTCAAGGCCAAGTATCAGAAGATAGAGCAGTAAAAGACATTGAAGCTGCCATCAAAAAGTGTGTAATTTAATTTTAAAGACAATCCCAACACTATAAACGGGTAGTCTCTAAATCAAGGATGACAAATATCTGTTATGCATGCCACCACCTTCCTGCCTATACCTGTGTGAATAAGTGCAGGCACCCTGCCCTGAGCCATGATATGGTTCTAGCATCCTACTGAGGAGAGTACTCCAGTCACCCTTTGTGGCACATCTCATAGATGCCATTACTTAGGAGTACAAACTACAGGATATCCCAGTTTAGAAGTTTAGAAGAGAGAAAGTAACTGGAACTATAGCACTTAGGAAGGTTTTATAGAAAAGAAACTTGAAAATTGCCTTGAAGGATGACTAAGGAACTTGTTAGAAATGCAAACTACTAGGCCCCACTGTAGATCTATTGTATTAGGAACTCTGAGGGTGGCCCCAGGAACCTTGCTTTAACAGGCCCTCCAGGTGCTCCTGATGTACACTGACATGTGAGAACCCCTGCTTCTTTTCCATCTGCCTGTTTTCACATGTCATACAAGTTGACCCTTACAACTGCACTGTGCACTAGGTAGGCAAGCTAGAACATTTATCACACGTGGGTGGAAAGAGCAATTCCAAGATATCACAGGACTCACCCAGGGTGACACTGCTGATATGTAGCTGAGCCTGGGCTACAGCCAGGTCTCCAGGTGCCAGAGCAGTGTTATTTCCATCAGGCCTAAAATAAGAGAGCACAGTAAGAGCATGACTCCCTCCAGCACCCAGCCTCCCAATTTCTTCTCACCTTCCCAAAGAGTTGGACAGCCTTTTGACAACAGGCTGTGTGAATAAAAGGCCCATGAGGACAATGACAGTTGCCTGACAAAATGAAGGTGATAGAGTTAGGTGCCAGCCCCCACCATGATCATACCTGCAAGGATGGAAAGTGGATTTCACTGCAGCCAGCACCACTCAGCCAGCCCAGAGATCCAAAAGCTTCAACTCATCAGATGCCACAGCCCAGAGCTGGCTAATAACAAGAATGTGGAAACTCAGTCTCCAATGAAACTGAGGAACAGAGCCACAATCCAGCTCCTCGTGCCAAGCTCTTTCCAACAGAAACAACGAGGACTTAAAGAGGAACTTTCTCCAATCCAAGACGAGGCTAGCAGGTCAGCCTGGAGTAGTAGAAAGGGCATGGGCTTTTGAGTTCAGCATACCTGGGTTTGACATCAATCCCGCTGTTAAGAGCTTTGTTCCTTATCTCCTCTGAGACTATTTCTTCTTATGTAAAATGGGGATGCTAATACCCACAGGTTGTGAAGGTAAAGTGAAATAACATATGCAAAGGTCCTGGCAGAGGCCTCAGTCATTTCCTTCCTTCATTCTTCCCTTTGAGAGCCCTCTTTCTCCATCTCCATGGATTTTAGGAAGGAGAGGCCAAAGTTGCTAATGAACCGGCTAAAGGGAAATAACTCTGCTCAGAGCAGAAGACGACTTCTGAAAGGACCTTCCAGCAAGAGAGCATAGATCTGCCTTATGCTGAAACTATTTGTGGGCTTTTAGCTCTGTTAGAAGTGTGTCTACTGGCTTCAGTCAGCATTCAGCACTCAACATGGACAATAACGAGCTGTTCTGTAACTTATGCAATATTGGGCATGAAGAAATTCATCAGGAATTCTCCAGAATTCTCTAGTTGTCTGAAATTAATTAATCAGTAATTCTCAGTAATAATCAGTAATTCTCCGGCAAATTAAACCCACAGGCCAAATCCAACCCAGCATCTACTTTTGTAAATAAAGTTTTATTGGAACACAGCCATGCTCATTCTTCCACGTATTATCTCTGGCTGCTTTCACACTGCAACAGCAAATTGGACTTCAAGGCCCAAAATATTTACTATCTGGTCCTTTACAGAAAAGTGTATTGACCCCTACTCTAAAAGAAAGAATAGCTATCTCTAACTATTGTAGTTTGATCTCTCCAAGCAGTAAACTCCAAGAAAGTGTTTAGGGAACATCTCTGGGATCCACACCAGGAGTGTGCACAGGGAGAAGTCAGGCTGCAATGTAGGTCCAGAAAACTTGGCTCATTCCACAGGGAACTCCGAAGCAAACAGCTTCTTAGAGTTGTACAAAAATTGGCCCAAATAGCTAGGCTTTTATACTCTCCCTTGACCAGTTATCGGAAGTGGGGTACCTTCACCACCTTCCCAAAGTGGCTGACTGCACCCAGGGAAGCAAATCCCCCCTCCAAGGGAATCTTGGCAGTACCTCATCATACCCACTCCACCCTCCCAAGATTCTACCAGTTTTCCTCACCACCCTCCTGAAGTGCACCTTCCTCTATACCAGAGTCAGTTGTCATATGAGCCACCTGTGGATGTGGTGGGTGTAATCAGGGGCACACAAAAGTCAAAGGAGACACAGTGTTTTCAGAACTACAACTAAGATGTCACTTTCAGTGTATTCCCAATAAAGTTATTGAAAATTGCATGTACATAAATTTTACTAGTAATCATATATAGAGAAATCATATATATGTGAATGCCATTCTAAGAAAAGTAGGCTTTCTATTACTGTCAGAATAACATGAAGGTTTTTTGTTTGTTCATTTATTTAGTTTTTTAGATTCCACATATAAATGAAATTATATAGTATTTGTCTTTCTCCATCTGACTTATTTCACTTACCATAATACCTTCTAGGTCAATCTGTGTTGTTGCAAATGGTTAAGATTTTATTCTTTTTATGGACAGGTAATATTCCATTGTATATGTGTACCACCTCTCTTTATACATTCACCTATTGATAGACACTTTGGTTGTTTCCATATCTTGGCTATTGTAAATAATGCACAACGAACATAGGGATGCTTATATCTCTTCAAATTAGTGTTGGATTTTCTTGAATAAATACTCAGAAGTGGAATTGCTGGGTCATAAAGTAGCTCTAGTTTTATTTTGAGAAATCTCTGTACTGTTTTCCATAGTGGCCACATCAATTTGCAATACCACTAACAGTGCACAAGGGTTTCCTTTAATTTACATCCTCACCAACACTTGTAGTTCATTGATTTATTGATGATGGCTATTCTGACAGGTGTGAGATGATATCTCATAGTGGTTTTATTTTGCATTTCTCTGATTAGTGACATTGAGCATCTTTTCATATATCTATTGGCCATTTTTACATCTTCTTCAAAGAAATGTTTATTCAGGTCCTCTGCTCTCTGTTTAATTGGATTGTTTGGATTTTTATTGTTAAATTATATGAGTTTTTTATAAATTTTGTATATTAACCCCTTATCAGATGTATCATTGGCAAATATCTTATCCTATTCAGTAGGTTCTTTTCATTTTATTATTTTCTTTGCTGTGCACAAATTTTTTAGTTAGATATAGTCCCATTTGTTATTTTTTGTCTCCCCTGCCTGAGGATATATATCTAAAAAATATATATTACTAACATATATAATCTCAAAGAGTTTGCTGCTTATGTTTTATTCTAGGAATTTTATGGTTTGCGGTCTTCAATCCATTTAGAGTTTATTCTTGCATATGATATAAGAAAGTCCAATTTTTTGTTGACGTATCTGTTCAATTTTCCCAAGATCATTTATTAAAAAGACTGTCTTTACCCCCACTGTATATTCTTGCCTTCTTTGTCATAGATTAATTGACCATATATAGATTTGGGTTTATGTCAGTGCTCTGTATTCTATTCCATTGATCTATGTGTCTGTTTTTACGCCAGAACCATGCTATTTTGATTACTATAATCTTGTAGTATAGTTTGATATTAGGTAGTGTGATACCCCAACATTATTCTTTCTCAAGATTGCTGTGGCTATTCAGGGTCTTTTGTAATTGCATATAAATTTTAGGATTGATTATTTGTTCTAGTTTTGTGAAAAATGCCATTGTTATTTTAATGGGGATTGCATTGACTCTATAGATTGCTTTGAGGAGTATGGGCATTTTAATGATGTTAATTCTTTCTATCAATGAGGATGGTATATGGTTCCATTTATTTGTATCTTCTTCGATTTCTTTCTTCAATGTCTAATAATTTTCAGAGTACAGGTCTTTTATCTCCTTGGTTAAATTAACTCCTAGGTATTTTATTTTTTGGTTCAATTATAAATGGGATTGTTTTCTTCATTTCTCTTTCTATAGTTTGTTATTAGTATATAAAAAGTGCAACTGATTTCTGGATATTAATTTTGTATCTTGCTGCTTTACTGAATTCATTTATTATTTCTAATAGTTTTTTAGTGAGATTTTTAGGGTTCTCTATATATAATATCATGTCATCTGCCAATAATGACAATTTTACTTTTTTTCTTTCCAATTTGGAAGGCTTTTATTTCTTTTTCTTGTCTGATTGCTGTAGCTAGGACTTCTAGTAGCATGTTGAATAAAAGGGGTTAAAGTGATCATCCTTGTCTTATTCTTGATCTTAAGAAAAATGTTTTTAACTTTTCACCATTGAGTATAATGTTAACCATGGGTATGTCAAATATAACCTTTGTTTTGTTGAGGTATATTTCCTCTATTCCCATTTTGCTAAGGGTTTTTATAATAAATGGCTACTAAATTTGTCAAATATCTTTTCTGCATCTATTAATATGATCATATAATTTTTATCTTTCATTTTGTTTATGTGTTTATCACATTAATTAATTTGTGAATATTGAACCAAACTTGCATCCCAGGAATAAATTTCACTTGATATGGTGTATGAGCTTTTTTAATATATTGCTGAATTTGGTTTACTAACGTTTTGTTGAAGACTTTTGCATCTGTGGTCATTAGAGTTATTGGCCTATAATTTTCTTTTTCTGTAATGTCTTTGTATGGTTTTGGAATCATGATAATGCTAGCCTCACAAAATGAACTTGAAAACATTCCATCCTCTTCTATTTGTTGGAATAGTTTGAAAAGGAAAGTTGTAAATTCTTTTTAGAATGTTTGGTGAAATTTACCTGTGAAGCCATCTGTCTAGAACATTTGTTTGGGAGGTTGTTGATCATTGGTTAGATTTTGTTAGTAGTTATCAGTCTGTTCAGATTTTCTGTTTCTGAATGATTTAATCTTTAAAGATTGTGTGTTTCTATAAATTAATTCACTTATTCCAGGTTGTCCAATTTGTTGGCATGTAATTGTAATATTTTCTTATAATCTTGTATATTTCTGTGGTGTCAGTTGTCACTTTCATTCATTTCTGATTTTATTTATTTGGGTCCTTTCTCTTTTCCTAAATAAGTCTGGTTAAAAGTCTGTCAACTTTGTTTATCTTTTCAAAAACCAATTCTTGGTTTCATTGATCTTTTTAATTTTTTTATACTCTATTTCATTTAGTTCCACTATGATCTGTATTATTTCCCTCCTATTCACTTTGGGCTTTGCTTGTTCTTTTTTTTCTAGTTTCTTTTGGTATAAGACTAAATTATTAAGTTGAGATTTTTTTTTGTTTCATGAAGTAGGCTTGTATTGCTATAAATTTTCCTCTTAGAACTGCTTTCACTGTGTCCCAGAGATTTTGGAGTCATCGTGTATTTATTTTCATTTGCCTCAAGGTAATTTTGATTTCTTTCTTGATCTCATTGTTTAATAGCATGTTATTTAGCCACCACATGTTTGCGTATATTTTAGTTTTCTTTTTGTACTTGATTTCTAATTTCATATCATTGTGATCAGAAAAGGCATTTGATATGATTTTAGTCTTAAATTTATTGAGACTTCTTTTCTGGCCTAACATGGTGTCTATTTTGAAAAACATTCTATGTGCACTTGAAACAAATGTATACTCTGACGCTTTTGGAGGAAAATTTCTAAAACTCTCAATTAAATCCATCTGAGTTAATATGTCATTTACAGCAAATGTTTTTTGCTGCTGTTGTTGATTTTCAGGCTGGATATTTGTCCATTGATGTCATTGAGGTGCTAAAGTTCCCTACTATTGATCTCTCCCTTTATATCTGTCAATATTTGCCTTATATATTTTGCTACTCCTACATTGGGTGCATAAATGTTTACAGGGTTATATCCTCTTGTTGGATTGATCCCTTTATTATTATAAAATGTCCTTCTTTGTCTCTTGTTATAGCCTTTGTTTTAAAGACTATTTTGTCTAATATAAGTATTATTACCCCAGTTTTTTTCTTCAGTTTCATTTTCATGAAATGTCTTCTTCCATCTTTCTACTTGCAGCCTGTGTGGGCCTTTCTATCTGAAAATAGATCTCTTTTAGGTAGCAATATGTAAGGGTCTCTTTTCTTACCTATTCAGCCATCCTATGTTTTTTTATTGGAGCCTTTAATTTATTTACATTTAAAGTAATTATTGTTAGGTATGTAATTATGGCCATTTTATTATTCATATTTTTTATCTTTTTTTCTTCTACTTAAAGAAATCCCTCCAACTTTTTTATAATACTGGCTTGGTGGTGATGAACTCCTTTCTTGCCTGGGAAGCTCTTTATCTGTCTTTCAAGTCTAAATGATAGCTTTGCTGGGTAGAAAAATCTTGGTTGAGGGCCTTACTTTGCATCACTTTGAATAATTTGTGCCGATCCCTTCTGGCCTGCAAAGTTACTGTGAAGAAATCAACTGACAATCTTATGGGAGCTTCCTTGTAAGTAACTACCTGCTTTTTGCTTTTAAAACTCTCTTTTTGTCTTTAAACTTTGACATTTTAATTATGGTGTGTCCTAGTATGAGCTTCTCTGGGTTCATCTTATTTGGAACTCTCTGCACTTCTTGGAATTGAATGTCTATTTCCTTTGTCAGGTTAGGAAAGTTTTCAGTCATCATTTCTTCAAATAGATTTTTAATCTCTTACACTTTCTCTCGTCCTTCTAGTACCCCTATGATGCAAATGTCATTATGCTTAATGTTTTCCCAAAGGTCCTTTAAACAATACTAATTTTTTTCTTTTCTGTTCTGATTGGTTGTTTTCTATTATCTTGTCTTTTAAATTGCTGATTTGATCCTCTGCTTCATCTAATCTGCTGTTGATTCTATCTAATATAGTCTTCATTTCAGCTATTGTATTCATTTCTGATTGGTCCTTGTTTTATGTTTCTCTCTCTTTGTGTAAGTCTTCACTGAGTTAATCTATTATTCCTCAAATTTCATTGGGCATTCTTATAACTAGTGTTTTGAACTCTGTATCTTGTAGATTGCTTTGTTCCATTTTGTTTAGTTTCTAAAGTTTTGTCTTGTGTTTTCATTTGGGACATGTTTCTTTGTCTCCTCATTTTGGTTGCCTCCTGTGTTTGTTTCTGTGTATTAGGTAGATCTGCTACATCTCCCAGTCTTGTCAGGGTGACTTTATAAAGTTAGTGTATTGTGAGGCCTAGTGGTGTAATCTGGTCACTTGAGCCAGGTACTCCAGAGG
This sequence comes from Macroglossus sobrinus, assembly GCA_004027375.1. Lineage (NCBI taxonomy): Eukaryota > Metazoa > Chordata > Mammalia > Chiroptera > Pteropodidae > Macroglossus > Macroglossus sobrinus. The sequence continues at coordinate 174,779 of PVKZ01000731.1, read as the reverse complement.
TGTCCCTTGTGTGGGGACACCTCTTGCATGTACCCTTCTGTTGTAGTTGAGTCTTGATTGCTATTGGCATGTCAGTGGGTAGGATTGACCTCAGGCTGACTGACTGTGAAAACTGGACATGACTATAACAGATGATCCATTATACAGGTGCTGACCCCAAGGAGAGGATTTGCTTTAGTAGCACTCTTGTGACTGTCAATTCCACCCTTTGGGTGTGTCATTTGTGGAGCTAATTCAATGGTGCTCTAGTGTAATCTGAAATAGGACATTTGGTGTGTTGGTTCTGGGACCTCTTGGGAGGGGCTCCAGTGTAGACCAGGTTCAGCCACTGCCTATGCCCATCCTGGAGCCACCTGGTAGAAGGTACAAAGTGATTTGCAGTTGGTAGCTATCCATGCTGGGCTTAGAAGAATGTGGAAAAGATCATGCTGTGAACTGAGGATAGTTGTCCTTAGTGCCAGGCTTGGGGCCACTTTACAGGAGGTACAGGGCATACAGAGGCCAGTCACTGCTTTTTATAGAAGACTGTGGACATTTGAAAGGTTTTAGAAATGTTCACAACAGTGACCAAGGCCAGCCACTTATGTGTAACAGCTACTGAAAGAGGTTAGGGCTGGGGCACTAGTTGGGTGGAGCGGGCCCTCAAGGAATCACTAAGGTGGGACAAGTGGTATTAGCAAGGTTAATGGAGACTCAGATTTGGCACCTGCCTGCACTTGCAGCCTGGGTGGGGCAGGGGCTCAACAAAGAAACAATAGCACCTGCCAACACTTCTGTCTGAGAGAAAGCTGCCCCTCCAGACCTTGCCCTAAAGCCAGACAATTCAGTTTCTCTCTATATGTCCCTGGTGCCTTTCAATCTGGAGCCCAGTGCTAGAGTTTAGGGGGAATGTTTGTGAGTAAGTGAGTGAGTCTGTTCTCAGAGTCTTTAAGAGAATTCCTTGGTGTACAGCAGACTAGATGGTGTCCCCACTGATTTTCACAGCCAAATGTTGTATAGATTCCTCTTGCCAGCACTGGCATTCTAGGCTTGGAAGCCCAGTGTGGGACTAGGATCCCTCCCACCTCAGGGGAACATCTACAGCCAAGATATTCTTCTCAATTCCTAACTGTGACACATGAGAGTGAGATCAAACTATTTCACATCTCTTCCTCCCTACTAGTTCTGATGTGGCTTATTCTTATGTTCTTAGTTATAGGACTTATGTTCAGCTAAACTTCAGGTGGTTCTCAAGGGTGGTTGTTCTATAATTTATTGTAATTTTGATGTGGTCATATGAGAAGGCAAGCAGAACACTTACCTACTCCACCATCTTGACCAAAAATCACACCAAGATTTTTTTGATAAATTGATTGGTGAGATCTAAGGTATGTAATATATATATATATATATATATATATATATATATATATATATATATGATATAAAAGATATAAAATAAAATGTAAAGTACAAAATGTTACTAATCTTTGTGCAGCGGCATCAGAGCAAAAGACCTAGGTTCAAGTCCCCACTTATAACTCACTGTAGACAATCACTTTTCTCCCCTGGTGCATTTACTCATCCGTAAGATGTGACTATAATATTCTACTTAACTCACAAGGTTGTCAAAGAATCAGATAAAATGGTATAAGTGAAATAATGATAAACTCTGTAAAGTGCTAAAAAAATTATTTTGTTGTCTATGTCTTCTATAACACTTTCTTAATTGCTATCTTGAAATTTTATTCAAATATGTAACAGTTGTAATTCTTCTTTGTATCTGGTCTTATCAATTATATTCTGAACATTTTGTCATATGCAAAACAGGTATTTAAAAATATTTTAATAGCTCTTTATCTACCTACATGCACATACATATACTACACACATAAATAGACACACAGCAGCCACATACACTATTTTCTTCCTTAGACAAATATCCCAGAAACTAGACAGGCATTAATATTCACAATATTTAAAAAATGTTAGGAACATTCAAAGTCCCACCTCCTATCAGTCCTGCTCCCAGTGACATCTCATGCGGTCTTACTAATATCTGGGAGCCCACTGATAGGCCTAGAATGCTAAGATTTTGTTCCTATGTATACAGGTGTCCCCAGACCCCGGGTTGCAGATGGTAGCAGTCCATGGTCTGTTAGAAACCAAGTCACACAGCAGGAGGTGAGCAGTGGGTGAGCAAGTGAAATTTCATCTGTATTTTCAGCCACTCCCCAGTGCTAGCACTCCCCACTGCCTCAGTTCCACCTCAAATCATCAGGCATTAGATTTTCATAGGAACACCAGTCCCTGGTGCCAAAAATGTTGGGGACCACTATATATGTGTATGTATGTATGTATGTATGTATGTATGTATATAATGTATATATCTATATAATGTACATATACATATATACACACATATGTATATGTATATGTCACTTATTTCTTAAGCTACATTAATCAAGGGAAATAAAGGCATCATAGTAACAGGATAATCAGTATTACTCAGGCTCCACCCACTTCTATTTAATCTGTCAAAATCTTTCGTTTTCGTTGAAAGTCTCCTACAACTGGTTATGGGAGTTCATTGGATATAGTGACACATTCTCATATTTCCCAGCCCTCTCACCTACTATGGGTTCTTGATGTTTTCTTTCTCCTCTGCTTCTAATTTGTAAAGCTCTATGAAGGCAACTTGGCTCTTGCCTGTGGTAAAATTCTTCTGGCCCAATGCCACCAATAGGGGTTGGATGTCAGTGACACTGCAGTCTGATCTGAGAAAAATTCATCTCCTCACCTTTTTTCCAAAGCAAGACTGTTTGTTCCTCCCTAGTCTCTTACAACTTTATACAACATTATATATGTGTATGTGTGAGTATATATAGAGAAAGAAATATATAGATACTATAATATGTACATAATAGTATGTGTTTTTTTTTTAATTTTATTAACCCTCATTTTACAGGTGAGCAAATTAGGTCTCAGAGTGATTCAGTAACTTGCTCAGAGAAGGATTTCTGCCAATGGGAAGATCTGAAAAGTTTTAATAAAAGAAGTATCATCTTAGCTGGCTCTTTAAGGAATTTAATTTAATTCATATTTATAGTCTTTAGTTACAAAAGTGATACATGTTCATTGTGGAAAGATTAAAAATATAAAAAGGCACAAACATACAAGGTATGCAAAAACAAGCCCATAAATTCCACCTCGATATAAAAATATCGTTAACACCTTGGTGCATATTCTTATAGACTTTTCAACTAATCATCACATCTGAAAAAAACAATTGGGACCACACTGTTTAGTCACCTTCATGATTATAAATATTATTTTATATAATTTTATTTAATAACCCTGCAAAGTAAGAAGTATTATCAACATCATTTTATAAGGATAACTTGAAGGACTTACCTTCTCCAAAACACATGACAGAGACAAATGCACATCCAGAATGTCTTTCTCTAGAGCTCGTGCTCACCTCCTCCCTGCTACCTCCAGACAGTGAGCTGGGCCATGGAGATGGCATGGCAAGAAAAGAAAGAAATCACTGACAGAATTGTTGGATTTGATGACTGCTTCTAGCTAGGGCATAATAGAAAGAAAAAATTTTTTAAATGACTAACTTTTCCAGCCTGGGTAGCTAGGGAAAAGATAATCTCATAAATGATATTGACTCATAATCTGTTTAATACATGTAAGTTCTACTAGATGAAAAGTATTTTATCAATTCAGACCTGCCTCTAACTCAGAAAAGGTCGTTCACATTGTTTGAATCAATGCGGGTTTATCAAATCTGTAATCACATCATTCTGTCCTAAGGAAACCTGTGTGAGCTAGCATAGGGGTTGGTGCACCATATTTCAACAAGCCTGGGCATACCTACACTGTGTTTTCCACAGTGGCTCCACTGGAACCAGCACGGCACCCAGAACAAGCATTAGGCTAAAGTACAGTCAAGCAGAATGATCCCCTCCCCTCTGCACACCAAGTGGACTTTATTTCTGCCCTAGCAGGATGAGAACAAGTTTTTGCCAAAAGAAAAAAAGAAATCAAAACATAAAATGTACTTCTTCCCTGGGCTGCATATTCCTGGTTTGACTTATCTCACTTACGTAATAGTGATATTATTTGTTAAAATAGCACAGAGAGTTTCAGGAAAGGCCAGAATTGCCAGCCTGGGATTTGGACCCCAGAGTTCTGACACTAGAAGAAGGGAAAGGGACAGTGGGTGTGTGTGAGTCAGAAATGTCTCTTCTGATTCCAGCTGTCAATCCCAAGTCACACCCTGCCAGTGAAGAAGAAAATGAAGCCCTGCAGACATCAATGGAAGAGGGGCTGTGAGACAAAGAAGGAAGACTGTATAGTACACTGTTCCTGGGACCTTAGGACCTTGGAATTTTTGAACCCTTTGAAGATATGTATAATAAATTCATCTTTTACAGGGAAAACAGTGATTCACCAGACACAGAGTTTCAGTTCAACTATTGACTCGATATGCAGCACCCAACTTCACCATCCACATCCCCCAAGCCCAAGATAATTTGTTTTGTTTATTTTTTCTCTCGGGTTTTATAAATTGTGCCATTTTCAAGAAATTCACACTCAAGGAGCTAATTTTTACATAATTGTTAATTTGTTATGTTGGTTTGTTTCTTTGTTTTATCAAAGCTGCCCTCCATTTCTGGATGACTTCCAATGACCTGCATTAATTTAAACAAACAAAAAAAAACATTAATTTTGCCCTCTTTGACTCTGAAAACTTGGTAACAAAGTCAAATTCTCTCTCCAGTCCTCTCTAGTGCTAAACTTCTTGTAACCCTTTTCCCTAACACATACCACATACACATAACACATACCATAAAATATGGATGCTTCAGAGAGAAGGCCAGGCCCTTACAAATATCTTACGAAGAGCTTTCTCTAGGCCACTTTTTCCCTCTAACTTTCTTTAGTTTATTGACCTCAAGAAAGAAAATACCTGTCAAAAATGACTCCTTGTGGTTAATCAGGCCCAAATTTGTAACTGAAGTCTAACAGCCATTGTTTATAGAAAACTCTCACTCACACTGCATGTTAGAGAAAAGCCACAGGCTGAGCTATCAGTCTATGCACTCTACTCCTGCTCTCTGTGTCAACCCTTATAAGAGAGCTCCTAGGATTGAAATTTGACCCATAGGACTGAGACTTTTCTGTCCAATTGTAGCTACATGACTATATCATTTTACATCTTTACCAAACAATTAAATCGGCTCCATTCTAACCAATCAGGATGATGCTATTTGAACCAATAGAACTGTAAGAATTTGAAGTCCTCTTTGCATAGAAGTGAACCAATCAGACACCAGAGGCAGGAATTTCTCTCTATATAAGTCAGCCTCCCCTTCTGTCTCAGTGGAGCACACTTTCGGTTTTTTATCAAAGACTGCATTTCCCCAGCTGGAGCTGTAACACCAAAGCTATAATGCCTGAATCACAACCCAAGCCTCTTTGCCTGAGCTATCTCACAATTGAGCTGTCTCACAGCTGAGCTGTATCACGATTGAGCTGTTTTTGCTAAATAAAGTCTCCTCTCTTCACCACACCCTAAATTGGGGGCTTTCTGGTGTCATTGAATTGGTTTCAATGACCTTTGGTTGACAAGTCTCTGAGCCCCTTTTCCCCTTTACTCTACATCATATCATACTGTTTTCTCATTGTGTCCTCTATTTTGTACTGGAACAGATAATGCCCAATAAATAATGATAAATGGGGTAATTGTAAATGAATCCCTTCCCATTCTTCCTTTCTTATTCTTTTTTTTTATTTTTGCATTTTCTCATCACTGACTTTATATACTATGACCTTCCAATTGAGATCTATACTTGCTCCCTGAGACTTTGCCACTTGTCCCTTGCCTATACCAGTATCTAGCACTCTTTATCAAAGAGTCCTTAAATGAGACAAACTTCATTGCATCCACATCAATGAAAGCTTATTTTTCCTTTTTCATTCAATAGTAAATGTTTATTGACAGCCTATTATGTTCCAGGCATCATTCTAACAAATTAGATAAAGTCCCAATCCAATAGAACTTACATTCTAGTTAGTGGTGAGAGACCGATAATAATCAAATAGATAAACCAATAAATAATATGCACAGAAGAAAAACAAAGCAGAATCATGGGACAGAGTGATAAGGGTTGGCTAGGTCTTTTGCAAGCTTTAGTGAAAAAAGTAACTTGCTGTCTTCAGATTTATCAAACATCTAAGCCTCTCCTTTGACAGCAGACATAGCTCCCTTGAGATAGCTGACCCACCACATCTGCCTCTGCCAACAAACTCCCAAACAGGAACAGTAATAGTGTCTACCTCATGAGGATTAAACAAGAGATAATCCCTGTGAAGTGCTTAATGCAGTGTCTGGTACACAAAGCACACCAAATCGAGGGCGGCCAGATAAAAATGGGGAGGCAGGAGGACTAGCTATTGGCAAAAGCCACCTCAGTTGCTCTAATTTTAGTTTCCTCTCCACATTACTTGTGCTTTCTTCGGGCAGCCCATAGCATTATGAGCAATTGACCCTTGAACTGAGCAGCTGCCCCAGATAAGGACCTTAGTTGAAAGTGACATGATAAATTAAATGGCACGGTTTAGAGAGGAATGCAGGCTTAACTTGACAGTAGCTAATATTTTTCACTTTCCTCTCTGGGGCTTCTCTCCACCCACAGGAACTCATTAGTCATCTGACATTTGGGGAAACCTGGAAGTGAAGGAGTTAATTCCCTGGACAACCTTGATCAATGGGCACAGGAGCCAATAGATAAACTACTTTCACACTTAAGGCAGAAGAGTCTATCTGATGTATATTCTTCAATGTCTCAGAGACTTCTCTACAAGGACAGAGCCTCAGTCACCCACAGGAGTGACCAGCTCAATGACACATTCTTGTCTTTCCTTCTTTCGCTGTTTAATCTCATGGTCCCAACTCAATTCTGCTCATTGGAATCACTTTTCAAAATAATTATCTTCAAAACATCCTCATATCAGGAAGAATTGAAGCTGAGACAGTCATACTAGCTATGCATTGATTTTTCCTTTTAGATCTACCTCCCAATATTATATATTAGATTATGTATATAAATATGAAATATGCATGTATACAAATTACCTATAATCTCTTTTCCTCTTCAAAGCTTTTTAAAGTTAGAAAGACTCAATTATCAGATTACCCCAGTTTCTCCACGCTGTAGACACTACCGCCCATTAGTTACCTGGTAGCCATCTTAGTTATCATATTGATTGTCAAGGTACCAAGGTACCACAGTGCTTGGATGCAAGTGACCCTTATAGTAGCCTAACACTCCATCACAGTGTCTCCATCATTTACCTCACTTTGCCTCGTTATATCATCTCACATCATCACAAGAAAAAGGTGAGTACAGTACAATAAGATATTTTGAGAAAGACCATAGTCACATAACTTTTAATGTAGTATATTGTTTAACTATTCTATTTAATTAGTTATTCTTGTTAATATTTTTCTATGCCTAAATTACAAATTAAATTTTATCATAGTTATGTATGCATAGGGAAAAAAACAGTATATATAGGGTTCTGCAGTTTTAGGCATCCACTGGGGGTCTTGGAACATATCTCCTATAGATAAGAGGGGACTGCTGTGTATGTATACACACCCACACACCCACCCACACACACACACACACACACACACACACACAGAATGAGATGTTAAGTATTCTGCTTGGGTATATAAACTGAGTACTATAACTAGCAGAATTATTGACCTACAGCATTAGATTATTTTCCCTAATCCATATGTAAGCTGTCTTATAACTAAACTTTTTTATTTGCTCTTGAGAAGAAGCAGAAAGACAACAGCCTAGAGAAGCAGCAAGATGGCAAGGAATGACTAGCAGAAGTGGAGCATTGTCCCGGAGCCAGACTACGGAACTGCCTGCCTAGAGTGGGGGATTTAGGTAATAGTTTTCTTAAGTGTCCCAAAAATTACTTGAGAAAGAAAACTTAATAAAATATTTAATCCCTTGGTGGCAGTGGACTAGAGACTTATATGGTTGCTATTTGGGCATTAATAACTTCTGAAGGCTAGAGAAGATGGGCATATCTTAATTGTTCATGATTCCCAATACTCCTAAACATCTCTCTTCCCAGCATCTTTCTTTTCCCTTCTGCACGAGGACAAGAGATATCAAGGATCTGCAAACTTAGAGTGTGTGTACTACTATGTCTTATGTTTTATATGTATTTGGTAAATGTTGTGAAATAGATGAAATACACTAACCTCCATCAACAAATACAGAATTATTTGAATACTGAATAAGAAGGCATGAAAAGAAGAAAAAACCTTTCAAACTACTACTCAATTTCCTTTCTAGCATTTCTCAATGATATTTGATAACCATTAGCTACTTGGTATATAAATAAATGTTGGAGTGTGGAGGGGTAATGGGAGAACATATGTTTTAGATATATTGGGGAATATTGGTTAAATAAGGTAAAAATGGCTTTGTTATTGTCAGGGTTTTTTAATTATAGGAATTCTCAGCTTGTTATGTGCTAATATATACCACAAGAGTATATCCTATATAGTGTTTCCATATGTATTTAATCATGACCTTCTAATGCCAGAATCTAAACCGTGCTAGATATTTTTGCATACTTCATCATATTATATCAACATAACAAAAAGGGAAAGTAGATACAATCATCTCCATTTTACAGATGTGGTACCAATAGAAATGTTAAGTAAATTGCATAAGACCCCAAAATCAGGATTCTTTCATTTCCAAGCATATTAATTTCAAGTTACAGTTATTATTAAACTCCATACTCCTTAAGGCAGTATTTCTGTCATGGAATTATTTATCCCCACAGTGCTTTGCATATAAGAGATACTTAGTACTTATTTTTTGATGAATAAATGGGTAGGTAACAACCTGTTTTATATGTGATAGTTTGAAACCGAGGGAATCTGTAAGACTCTTAGAAAGTAGTTAAGATTTCTGAGAATTGGGATGTAGAAGTAAGGGGAAAGTTTGGGAACATTTAGTAATTTACACTTAGAGGATAAGATTTATAAGGAGAATGAATAAGTACAGAAGGATCTTTGTCTGAAAATTATATAATGACCAACAAAATCAGTATGAGTAATAGCCCCCCAAAAATCAAAATGATACTAAACCAGTGTTATCCAAAGTGTGTTCCAGGAGCCATATACCCAAGAAACACTATTGTAAAAGATACTTCTCCAGAAAAAAGGTCATGAGAACCCTTTAGAATTTATACAACAGGGTTACCCAGAAGCAGGCCTTGTCCTCAACTGCTTTGTTGAAACCTCCAGAAGCTGCTGAAATCACTGAGTTTTGAGTATGTGCCAGGAGGTAGCACTACCTGCACCACTGTATGCCCTCCATTCCTTGTGTTGCTTGCTAGCTGAGGCAGCAGTGAACCCAGTCTGGCTGGTTGGTTTCTCCAACCCTCTTGCCTGACCCAGCCTTTGTGGTCTGGCCTGGTTCTCACAGATATTTTCGACAAATTTTTATATTAGTATGGCTTTTTTTTGGGGGGGGGGTCATTATCTTTTTTTAACAAATGAGTAAACTTAGGCTTTGAAAAAATAAATGCCTTGGCTAATGTCACCTGCTAATAAGTGGCAGTGCTAAGATGATTCTACTCAGGTAGCCAATAGCACATAAATAGCAAGAAATAAAGGTAGAAGGTTAAAAAGATATTGCATTAATCCAGGTTAGGGGTAGGTAGAGCCATTTCTAGAATGGGATGGAGGGAAAAGGACAGATACATGCATAATGAAAAAGTATAACTGACATCATGCCTAACAAAATGTACATTTGTGCACTCAGACATCAATCTTTGATTCCTCCTTCCACAGCCAAATAACAGCTTTGGTTGCATTGCTTTTTATACAGTCCCTGCCTTCAAAGGGCTAAAAATATGAAGGGAAATGAAAGACACCACAAAAAGTACATAAAGCCAAAGTTTCTGTCACACTCAGGTTACCTAGATCCTAAGGTTAGTTCTGCCATTAAATAGTTATGACGTTGGGCAAATCACAGAACTCCACTGGATCACATTTTCTTCACTCACCACTCATCCATTCATATATTTAATAAACATGTTTCAGTTGCTTCCTAGGTATGAAGCACTGTGGTAGCCTTTAGGAATACAGATGTCCCTGAATCCAAGAAGATGAGAGGCGATTCTATGGCAGATTCCTCTTCCTCTTTCCCTGACCTGTCATTCACCCACTTCCATCCATTTTACCTCTCAGCACAGCATAGCATCCCCAAAGCATAGCTTGAACCAACTCACCTCTTAGCCCCTCTCCACATTCTAGTTAAAGCCATAGCTCATATGTACATGAGCTATTCTTGGGATGAACTCAGGTTTGACTGACTCCATTATCCAAGCAGAAGCCTAGTGAGTCAGAGGAGGGATCATCTATTGTTAGCCACGCTTTTTCAGAGCACTGCCTGTGAGAGGAGTGAGACCAAGTATCCTGGGCAACAGATATCATGTGTGCAAAGAAAAGGAGGCCAAGAGCCTTAGTAAGGACAGTCTGTAATGCTTGAACATGATATTTGCATTCCAAAAAAACCACAAGTTATTAAAAATCACATTAGGTACATAATTGTTTCAAGAGAGGGGAAGTTATAAGCCAGAGAGTTTAAGTATCACAATAATAGTTATTTTTCCTGCAAGAATTTTAATAATAAAAGTGTTTTTTATAGCTATAAGTGTTTAGCTATAAAACCAATACATAATTAAGTAAATTCAGCCTTTGATGATTCTGGCTTTTCTGTGCAAGAGAAATGGCTGGAGGGGTTGGGATTTTTGTTTCTTTGTTTGTTTGTTTGTTGTTTGTTTTGATCACTCCCAGCACTATCATATCACAGCCTTTTATCATCCCTTTGGAAGAAAATAAAACACAAACTGCTTAAACAAAACAGCAATATTGCTCATCACTTCCCCATCCCAGCCCCCGCAATACCACCACACAAATCTAGCTCCCCAGCAGATAAAGAAACTTGTCTTCATTTCCTGATCTGTAAAACGGTCTATAAAATGAGGATGATAATAAGGGACCCACTTCAAAGAGTTATAAACAAGACTGCATCAGTTAATATGTGTAACATACTCAGAGCACTGTCCAACACAGAATATGTTCTGTGTAAGTGGTGTTAAACTAAATTAATAGATAATTAATTTAATTTTCTAGATAGATAAATCATGTTATATCTAATTCCTGTTATAAAAATATTTGATGTGGGAGAACTATGTCCAAAGCAAAGAGAGGGAAATGGTAGGAAATGAGTCTATCACAGCATGCAAGCTCTATAAAACAAAAAAGATCAGACTGAGCTTCCCTTCAGAGATAAAGTATATTAGATTAAATATGCATATTTCTGAACAATTGTGTTCTGTACACATATGCACATGTCTACATACACCTATATTCATAAATATATATATAAACCCTAACACTTAAAAACCAGTGTCTGAATCAGAGGCAAAAATAAGAAATTCATTAATGGTGCCCTACTTCTTTCTATAACAACATACAAGAGTTATAAACCTCAAATTGGATCCAGTCCCAGAATCTGGTCAGTAAATTGAAAACAATAAGAACATAAAATTACTGAGATTCTCCATATGCAGAAATAATCCACTCAGGAGATGGCTGTAAATGAGCTATTGATGGGAGTAGGGCTTCTCCCCATTTTCCATCAAGGAGAATAGGATGCCTTACAAATTCAATTAAGTTCATAAGAGTCTCCCCCAAGTCCAATCAGTGACCCAGGGTGTATCTTTAGGAACACACATTGGAATGTGGTTTATGGTAACCTACTCAGCTGAATTGCAATACATCTGAGGTAATGTTGTGTTGCCATAGCAGAAGGTGGGGGTCCACAGGAGTCTGGAAACTGAAAGTCAAGCAGTGAGACTATCAGGGCTTCTCTACCACTGCCCAGGACTCTGGGTCTAGATAATTAGTCCTTCACAGTTGGAGCATCCTTGAAAATAGCCAGGAGCCTTTGGTATAATCTCAAGATCTCTAAGAAAAATCTTATCTGTCCTTTGGTATCCTTGGTGGAAGACCTTAAAAGATGAGTGCCTTCACTCAGCTCTTTAACCAGAACCTCACCCAACTATAAATAAATTAGTAAATTCAAGCAATAAAAGAGCCAACTCTGCAGACAGGCTACCTAGGTTTGAATTCTAGGTCGAGACTTCACCAGCTAGAAGACTCTGAGCAAAACATTTAGCATCTCTTGGTCTCAGTTCCTCACTAACAAGAGGATATCAGTAGTACCTACCTCATGGATTATTGGGGGAGATTAAAATAGAATAATCTGGGGAAAAATGCTTTTTATTTGGTGCCCAATAAATGCTAGCAATGTTATGTTGGTGTTGGTGGTCTAGTTAAATCCTGATTTATCATCATCATCCTATTTAAATATCTCTGGGTAAACCTCTGAAATCAAATTTTACATTTAAAAAGTTAATTAAGAGCCTGGGTCTCAAGTGACCCACTTAAATACAGTTCTGCCTTAAGATGATTCCCCTTCTTTATAACTGTTAGCAGCAATGCTAATGTTAAAAATGGTCATGTATGCCCAGGAATAAATAACTTTTTTAATAAATACATTACTGTATAAAATGAAATATTTAATGTTGTAAAACTATCCTCTATTGCCTCTCAGGGACTCAGCCTTAGTCAATGTTTAACAGGGAATCTAAGAACCAGTTAGGCCCTGAAAGGCAAGCTGTCTTTCCAACTCTCTTATTTTACAGTTGAGAAGACTGAGATGGGGGAAAAATAAATGGCTTTCTTCTCTTTTCTCATTTATGATTAGATGCTTATTGCACTGAGCCCTCTAAGTTCACAAATCAATGACAACACAGCAGAACTGTGAAGAGAACTGCTGAGCCATGAACTTGAATTCAGAAGCCTTAAGCTTCAACCTGCTTTATGTCAGCGACCATGGACAAGCCTTTAACCTCTCCCTTGGCCTCCATTCTCATTCTGTTAATAAAATAAAGTTATCCTGGCTCTTTCTACTCTCCAGGTTGTTGGAAGATGGGAAAAAATGAAAGGTGAAGATGCTTTCTGAACTCTGAAGTGTCATGTAAACAGAGTGGACTGTTTTGTTGTGGACTTGAGCAACATTTTACAAGTTAGTTCTAATAACTAACAAACAAGAGAAGTACTAAAGTGAGTGGCATTCGATTAACAATGGAAACAGGGAGAGTGATGGCAGGGGACAGATACAATAGGCCCGTAGGGTCTATCTAAGAAAGCTTTCTGAAGAAATAACAAGGAATTTACTCATTTTGTCTACTTTTCCTACCTTCTGTATCCCGTACCATTCTTAACATTCAAGAAAGAAGAACTGAGAACAAGGGCTAAAGCTTTGCTTAGAAACACAGGTGATAAATCATAAAGTAATTGAATCTGTTGCAAGGAATGGGAAACACATGGCAGGTCATTCTAATTAACTATTTGATGTGTTGCACTAGGTTGGGTTGGTGTTTCCAGAGTTTTACATTTGACTTGTTCCAGGCCACTCTCTCACCATAGTAACTCAAGTTTACCAGAAAGTAAAAGAGTCTGCATTTGAGAGTTACAGGAGCTTGATTTCCTTCAGCTAACCACAATTAATTTTTTAAAAGAAACAGCAGTAGCAGCCAAATATTTTCCTCTCTGCGAGAATCCTTTGGGAGATATTCTCTCCCTCCCTCCTCATCCTCTCTCTCTCTCTCTCTCTCTCTCTCTCTCTCTCTCTCTCTCTCTCTCTCTCTCTCTCTCTCTGTCTCTCTCCCTCTCTCTTTCTCTCTTCTCTATTCCCCTCCCCCTTTCTTCACCTCCCTGAAAACACCTTTTCTGTGTATCTGTTTTTCGCCAACTGAAGGAACTGAGAGAAAGAACAAGATAACTACGTTCACGTATGTTCTCTGAAAGTATCTGGTTCTGTAAGTGCCATGAGGGTGGGCCTTACAGCCTTGTTATACCTAATGACAGCTTAATTACAGTTTCTGAATGAATAAAGGAGACTCCAACCTCCTTTTTCTATGGCCTGTGGATATTAATATGATATCCCTATTTCAGAGAGGCAGTAGGAGACGTAAAACTACTGGCCTGGGAATTTGAAGTCCAAGGGGTCCTGTTCAATCTTGCCCCTACAATTCTGTGTTGGTCTCAAGTTAATCACTCACATCTCTCTGAGCTTTATTTTCTCCCCCTGAAAACAAGAACAGCATGCAAGAAATTCTTTAAGACTTCTTCATATAGTTCCCCGCTTCTTTGAGTATTTTACCAAAAGACCTGCAGAAAAATCACCATCCCTTTATGGTTGAAGGCTAGGCCTCTGCTGTTCATTTTTTCTGTCTTTAGAAATAAGCTAGGAAGAAAAGGCAGAGTGTCCATTCTGTCTATACATCTTGCTTAGGTTTGTACTGACAAAGCTGGGAAACTAAAGCTGGAAACAGAGTCAACTGTGAATGATTTAAGGACTAGATCCCAGCCTGACTGCCCCCTACTAATTCATTCCCTGTCTCATTTACATGACTCTTCAAAACTGTGCACTCTCAAAGACAAGAGATTAAAGAGGCAAGCCAGTTTTTTCTCTACCTCTAGGAAGAGCATCGCCTAAATTATCCCAGAGAAGTGACTAGATTCTGCACATTATCAGAGAACATTTGACAGCGTCTCCAGGCATTGCAACATCTTTAGGCTAAGCACACTTCATCATATCATCTGCAGAAACAGTGAGATACATCAGGAAGCTGTTCAGGTAAGAAATCCTGGGCTATATCCTCAAGTTTGAAAACTCACTGATTTGGAGAGAAGACCTTTGGCCTTGGATTCTTCTTCTGGGAAGTGGCAACTTCAAAGATGGAGCACTTGGATAGAAACTTGTACATTTGGTTAATGTCAACCCCATTCCTGAGCATCTTTCTCACTACCATTAGTAGCTGAGCTATTTGAGAAGTCAGGGTAGCCAGACCACAGGTATACCTAATGGCTGGGCATCAACCTGAACTCTGCTCTCTCAGGGTCCTAAGTTGGATAGTGGGGACCTTTCCCATATCTGGCCTATGTCCATGAACTCCAAACTTTGGGGTGATTGCTTTAGGCTAGCCAAGTGAATGTTTAAAGAGCTAATAAATAAATAAATAGATACTCTCTGGAGGCAAACTGCTGAAAGCAGCTCAGACCTTCCTGCCTTCTAAAAGCTCTTTCAAAGAACACATCAATTGACAGATCATTAAGAAAAGTGAAATATGCTCATTCTGCAAAGCTGCCTTTTTTCTCAATGTTCCTTTGTTCCTATGGGTTTCAACACACTCCATTTGACATTCTCAATTCCTTTGATAAGGAGTTCTTAGAAGTTCAGATCTCCATATTCCAGATGAAGTTCTAAAGGAATTCTAGTAATTAGTTTACCAACCTTAAACAAGTTGCTTCACTTTCTGAATCTATTTTCTTGTTTGAAAATGGTTCATAATCTATAAGACCTCCCTAATGAACAACAACTCTGCTAGAGGCAGTAGGATCATGTGGAAACAGAGCAGGCTTTATAATCACACAGGACTGGGTTTGGATTCTGACTCCCTCACTCAGTGGGTGACTTGGGCCAGTTACTTCACCTCTCTAAGTCTCTGTTTCCACATTTTTACAGAAATAAGTGACTTAATGTGTGCAAACAATCTGTACAAACTCAGGGTAAAACTCAAATAGAGTCATGTTCTGCTTAACTATGGGGATAGTTTCTGAGAAATTCCTTTTTAGGTGATTTTGTTCTTGTGCGAACATCATTGAGTACACTTGCACAATCCTAGAGTGTATAGCCTACTACACACCTAGGCTGTATCATATACTACTGTCGTGTATGTGGTTCATTGTTGATCAAAACATTGTTATGTGGCACATTATTTTATATTGCTTGAGGTTTTTAGTAAATTTTTCAAGCCTCATGACATATTGGCAGAAAGCCTAGTGTTTCTTCCTCAAAGTTGTTTTGTCCAGTTTAAGTCATTTCAAAGTACCCTGTCTTCAACCAAATGGCTCACAGCTTACATAGGCTGCTGCTCTCATGATTTACCCTACCCACATCAACAATCAGTGCTTGCCCCTAGAGTCTAGATGATTTCTCTATTAGCGTTACCTGGAGAACACCACATAGACACCAACATTACAGCTCTTTTTTATTCATACTCCATCACTCCATCTTCAGCCATCACGCCCTGATTTGCATTCCCTGGGAAGGAATGCTAAGTGCAAAGGACACACACCACACAATGACTTGCCCTGGTTCACACATTTCAGACTTTGTCTTCAGTTTTGGTGTTGGGTCTACTGGGCATGGGCCCTTCATTTTCGAGAATCTCTGGGATCAAATTCTTTCCCAAACTTATCCACTTTCTTCACATCCCTTCCTTCTCTTCCACTTTCCCTATTAGCTGAGTTTATATACCAAGAGGTAAGACAGCATTTACAAAGCCATTTTTCAAAAAATGTAGTTACATCTTATTCATTATAATACATGCCTATATGAATGCCTTACATTTTTCTAACTGGGAATTTTTTTCTCCTGAATTTCCAAAATCTCATCTGCTCTCCTCCCCCAACTTAAACAAAGGAGAAATTGAAATAATTTTAAGTACTTCTCAATGGTCAGCCCATTTGATCCCTGTATTACCCAGAACCTTAATGCATGGGTGCTAATATAACACACCTAGCAGCACCTGACACAGAGTAGAAGTTTAAAAACTGATAGTGCATCCCACTCCAATAAGAACCACCCTCAAAGCAAATAATATACCCTTGCCTATAAGGAGAGTATAGAAAATTGTACAGACCTCATGACCTCTTTACCAGTTATAACAACATATTTATTTACATCTTACTCAGCCAGAGGTAGGCAAATCTTTTCTATAAAGGGCCAGGAAGTAAATATTTTAGGCTCTGCAGTTCACTTATACCTTTGTCACATATTTTCTTTCTTGCTTTTTTTACAGTTCTTTAAAATGTAAAAACCATTATTCAATAAGACTGTTAAAAAAGGGGGCCCTGCAAGTTGGGTTTAACCCAGGGGTTATAATTTGCCAACTCTTTGTCAAAATGAATGAATTTGTCAATCAACTTCACCTGGAATGAGATGGGGGAGTCATTCTTTGAAAACAGACTCCTAGGTCCTAACCCAAACCCACTAAATCAGAATCTTTGAGGAAAATTCTTAAGCTCCTTTGTAATTATGATGAAACCAGTCCACTGGCTGACTCCAGAGGCTGGCTGGGAATACCTTCCCTGAAACACATTCATTCCTCTCCAGCCTCTTCTCCATGCTCCGAGGATGATTCTTCTACTTGTTCTAAATGTTATTGTTGACAACTTCCACCATGCTCTAGCCTCTGTCTCTCCTTGTATCTCTGTCTATCTGCCTAAAATTAATTATGTGCACTTAATTTTTAATAGTTCTTTCTAATAATACTTTATAATTTTATTAATAGCACTTTCCCTATAAGGCATGCTGGCAGAACTGTGTTGCCCCAAAGTGATGCTTTCACTCCATCTCAGCTGACACCATAATTCCTCCTCAACCTCATCTCTTAAGCTGAGCACACACCAGTTTCTGCCCAAGCCATGGCCATCCTTAGGTTGAAGCATGCCGCAGTTATCGAATTTCTGGGCCAAGAGAATGAATACCCAATGTTCAAAAGTTTTCCATGATTGCATTTCAGGTTAACCAGGTTCCTGGTTCCTCAAGGTCATGATGCATAAATAGGCAACTTACCCTAAAGAGCCAAAGTTAAACCTCTAGATTCCTTAAATAAATAAAGTAAGTATGTAAGTTTTATTCACAGTACATAGAAAAGCAAAGCCAAAAATAAAGGCAACTGGGAATGAACTCCAAATATTCTTGAGTTTATAAAGTCAGCACAGGATTTTGAAAAAAATTTGCATCGGTTATAGCTAGATAGAACTATCAGTTCTATAGATAGAACTGATAAGCAAGCTGGATCAAAATGACACTAAAGTCACTTGGACATAACCCATAACCTTAGTGTAGGTCTAGGTGGGTTGAAGATTTTCATGGAACTGTTGCTCTCAGCAACATCACAATTTTTCACTGAGACAAAATATACCAGTCAGTGCAACAATCATCATTTCCAGAACTTAGTCAACAAAAAGAAGTCTTGACCAGAAGAGTTCCAGAGATAATTTTATCTCAGTTTATTTCTGACTCAGTCAGAATGGGAGAGAAGTCAAGGGTAAGGGGGACAGACATGGAAGGCTGACACAATAATATAAAAAAATTGAGGCCATCCAAAAGAATGTATGCATCTCTGAATGAAATAATCTAGAAAATAAAAACTAGCCTGTTGACCTGGATCTTCCAGCAAACTTAATTAGAAGTTTAATAATCTCCCATTACATCTGTTGTGCATAAGAATTAGAGTCTGTTGGGAGTTATGATATATCTGTATTTTTTACTTAAGTGGGACATGTTTTAAAGAAGAGGTAAGAAGGTAAGGACATTGAGAAAAGCGAGTGGAAAGTTTCAGAAGCCATATAAAGTTTTTAAAGTGCACGGAACAAATGCAAAACAATAACACACCTAGGAAATAATATAGTAGAGTATCCAGATAATCTTGGTTTTGGTGATGACTTTTTAGATACAGCATCAAAGACACAATCCATGAAAAATAGAACTGATAAGCTAAACTTCATTACAATTAAAATTTTCTGCTTGCAAAAGATACTGTCAAGAGAATGAGAAGACAAGACACAGACTTGGAGAATGTATTTGCCAAAGATATATTTGGGAAAAGGACTGTTATCCAAAATATGCAAGAAAACCTTAAAACTCAACAATAAGAAAATGAACAACCCAATTTAAAAATGGACAAAAGACCTGAACATACATCTTATCAAAGAAAATATACAGATAGCAAATAAGCATGTGAAAAGATGTTCAACATCATATGCCATTGGGGAATTACATATTAAAATAGCGAGATACCACTACACACCTATCAGTATAACCAAAATCCAAAACACTGCCAAGGAATGTGGAGCAATAGAAACTCAAGTTTATTGCTGGTGGGAAAGTAAAATGATAAATCACTTCGGAAGATAGTTTTACAATTTTTTCTTTCAGTTTTATTGAAATATTGGCATACAGCATAATAACATGACTTACGTGTATTGTAAAATGGTTATCATAATTTTAGTTCACATCCATCATCTCAGATAGATAAAAAAAATTTTTTTCCTTGTGATAAAAACTCTAAGAATCTACTCTCTTATCAACTTTCAAATAAATCATACAGCAGTGTTAACTATAGTCACCATGTTGTACATTACATTCCCAGTACTTATTTACCTCACAACTGGATGTTTATACCTTGAACCATCTTCATCCAATTCCCTCACTCCCCACCCCTGGCAGTTTCTTACAAAACTAAACATACTCTTACCATACATATGATCCAACAATCACATTCCTTGGTATTTATGCAAAAAAAAGAGTTGAAAACAAGTCCACACAAAAATCTAGACATGAATATTCAAAGCAGCTTTGTTGATAATTGCCAAAACTTGGAAACAAGTGAAATGTGCTTCAGTAAGTGAATGGATAAAATGTGGTACATCCAAAAACTGGAATATCATTCAGTACTAAAAAGAAATGAGCTATCAAGTCATGAAAGCACATGGAACCTTATATACATACATATTATTAAGTGAAAGAAATCCATTTGTTAAGGCTACATATTATATGATTCCAACTATATGACATTCTGGAAAAGGAAAAACTATGGAGACAATACAAAGATCAGTGATTGCCAAAGGCTAAGGGAAAGGGAAGAGAGATGAATAGGTGAAATTGAAATCATTCAGAGAATTTTTTTACAGTGAAACTATTCTGTGTGATACTAATAATGGTGAATCCATGCCATTATATGTTTGTCAAAACTTACAGGATGTAAAACACCAAGAGTTAACCCTAATGTAGACTATGGACTTTGGGTGATAATGATGTGTCAATGTAGGTTCATCGGTTATAACAAATGTACCACTGTGGTGTATAATGTTGCTAGTAGGGGAAGATGTGTGTACTTTCTGTTCAACTTTACTATGAACCTAAAACTGCTTTAAAAATAAATAAAGACTATAATGCACTGACCACCTTGCATTAACATTGAAGTAGAAGTGGATTGAATTTTTTTTAACTAAGATTGAGTTCAGGTCCCAAAATAACAGTAGACTAGCTGGAAAAAAGAAATGAAAGAACATAAAACACCAGCTAGAACTATGCCATAATAGGTACTCTGTAAATACTTGTAAAATGAATGAATAACTTACCTGAACCTCATTTGTGCTACCCTTATCTGGACCTGAGGCATAGTTTGGCAGCCATGATGCTCATATTCATCACTCCAGACTAGTCACTGAGGAAACTGAGGCTCAGCTGCCTTTGTTCAACAACTGTCCAGAGTTACACACACATCTTCTGATGAGCCAAAAATCTTGAATGATATTTAACTCTTCAACTTCTACCATTCCCCACATCAAACATATCAGCAAATGTTGTCAGTTCTAACTACTTCTTTCATTTCAGCCACTACTACCCTAGTCCCAGCCACTGCCATTCTTGCCTCAACTATTGCAATAGCCCCTATGGTCTCACAGCTTCCACACTTGCCCCTCAGTCTTTTCTTCACAGAGGCACTCCCCATCTTGCCCAGAATAGAATCCAACATACTTACTTACCCTGGCTATAAGAACCTGTTGGTCCAGGCCCTGCATCCCTCTCTGACCTCATCTGTAAATCCACTTTACCTCTCTCCCCTTCACTGCCCTTCATAGCACTGACCACTACATAGCATGTTACATGTGTAATCACTTTGATACATCATCTTTCTCCCCTTCTAGAATGAAAGTTTCATCAGATCACATCTGCTTATTTGCTGCTTATTCCTAGGACCTAGAACAGTACATGACACATAGAAAGTTTTTGATAAATATCAGAAGGAAGGAAGAGAGGGAGGCTTTGAGCTATGTGGGGGGAAGGCAAACTGGTTTTCTCCTTAGAAGTCACTAGTTACCCCACTGTCATTCTGTATCTACTATTTGCCCACCACTCTACAAGACTGTGAATAATACAAAAGAAAATAAAGCACTCTCCTTGTCCCTAAGAATCTTACAGTGTTGTGAGAAATGAGAAAATATACTGAAACAAACTGAGTGAATAATAGAAACAATTCACTATTCTGAATAGAATGAAGAGCTAAATTTATTTGAACATAGACTAATGTTATGGGAACCAGAAAATAAGGAGAAATATATGGAAATCAAATATACAGCTCAGCTGTGTGTATTTCTCTGTTCCTACAGAGAATGTCCTTCTATAAAGAGTCAAGACTCACTATATCATGTTCTCGGAATTCGTTCTGCAAAAATTTGCCCAAATCTTTCTGAAATGCACATTACCCACAGCTTCAGGGATGTCCAATCACTTAAAAATCCCTGGGGCCCTTATTCTTATTTATGCTATTTCTCCCATTGACTTATAAATTCAATTTTCCCAGTCAAACCCTCCCCCAGCTCTCTCTCTTTTTGAGGGGAAAGAAATGGAGGGGCAGGGAGCAAAGTCACTCCTATACTTTCTTGACTCCATTACCAGTGTTTTACTAGCCTTTTTGAACTCTCCATCTCTCTCGTTCAATCTCAACAATCCTTCTTTATTTTTCTCTTCACCTACTTTTTAGTCTTTTTTTCTCCCAGGCCACCGCCATTCCATCTTCTTCTCCTTATTTCTTCTGGATTTTCCTACATGGAGGTATGCATTTGTAGCTCACCTCATTGCCCAGTTTTTAATAACTGGGACGCATCCCCACCAAAAGTATTCTGTTACAGAAAAAAAAAAAAAGGACATTCCATCATCTGCCTGCATCATCTCTGTAAGGTGAAGGCAGCACCCAATAAATCATTCTTCCGCTTTGTCATGTGGTGAAACCAGTAGAGGTGGCCAGTGCAACACTATCGGCAGTCCTGCTCTCTGCTCAGCTGCATTTCCTGCTCCCCCAGCCCTCCTACAAATCAGCCTATAAACTTAAGTAAGAGAAAAGGTGACTGGAGATACTTAATGAAATGGGGCACATGAAGAAATGTTCTCCTGGCACCCAAAATAATGTGCTCAGTTTAGACCTGGAGGTGGAGCTATATACAGTAGGCAAAAAAGTTGGGTCTCACCTCAGGCTCAAATTAATGGAGCTTTCCTTCTCAGAAGGGGATCTGCCATTTCTGCTCCCCATGAGTGAGTGTAGGGAGGTCCCACAGGTGTCCTCCACAAACTAAAAATGCCAGTAGGTGCCTCAAGTGCAGAAGTATTCAGGAGAGAAGGCATCAATCAATCAACCCATGATCAAGGGCTGAAAGACTGAAGCATAAAGGATAAATTAGCTAACTTAGGAAAGCTAAAATTCATGAAATCTCTAGCTATAACTTTTCCACAAGGCTTTCTATGGGAAGAGTCATGCACTTGTTAGAGAGGCAGCTGGTTTTCATTAGAGCTGAAAGAAGTTTAAAAATAAATACAGCGCCCGCCTTGTACCCATCCCAAATTCAGTACACACGCAATCCTAATGGAATAGACACCCAGACTTAAAAGTCAAATAGTTTGAAACTCATTTTTGCTGCTGTTGTTGCTCAAATGGTTTATTTCTTTAGAGGTCATAACTAAAACAATGACAACATTCATGTCAATTTTCAGAAAATAAAAGATAGACAATAATGAGAGATTTTTTTCCCAAATATAAACAAATGAATTAGTGCTGAAGGGCTGAAGTAAAGTGAAACAAATTAGGCCCGAGGGCTTCCACCAGCCTGCTCATCCCCACTGAACAACTCCTGGGTGCATTCTCAGATGAGAGTTCAGAAGTGGTCTGGGTTTGGGACAAAAATGAAACAAAAGGCACAGGCCCACCCAGAAGATATGGGAGCCTGGTGTAAGAATTATAAACACTGGCAAAGGGCCAAGAATTGCCTCCCTTCCCCCCAACTACGGAAGGGAAACAAAACAGCCAACCTAGATATCATGGACAACTCCCCCACAGTCGAGAATGGATTTAATGCAAGAATAATGCCTGACATTGTGCCTCCAGAACTTTACATTGGTAACTACATTTTAAAATCATTAATTTATAAAACCCATTGAGATGGGCTATGCTAAGTATCATAGAACTCAGAGCAAACAACCCAAACATTTAAATGGGGGTTGAGTTTAGCATCTTCTGAAAGTTAACACGTTCCCAGGAGCCTAGAGTACAGATGTGACCATTGATAACCCAAAGTGTTCAAAGACTTCTCTAAAGCAATGAGATGAGTCATAAAGTCTTCTTAGGTGGTTTTTATTAGGGAAATCTTATAGTTGAATTTAAAAATTAAATGTCTCATTGCTCATTAGTCCTCTCCTACAACCACTTTCTTAAACCTCTGTTTTATGTAATCCTGCCATTTTCGTGTAAATCTCCCCACGCCTTAACCCAGGGCATTAAGGAAATCTCATTTTCCACATAGAAATAGAATGACTGAACAAGGACAAGGATGACAGCTGACCTGGGAGGCCCCAGTAATTCATAGTATTAGATGCCACTGCCTGCTGCAGACTATGTGCAGGGTAGGGGTAATTGAAGGAGTCATTAGTAAGACAAGCAAACACTGCACATAATGTTAGAAAATGAACTTCTGCTGTACGATGATACGTGAAGTATTTCCATGACACTTATAAACCAAGACAACTTTCTTTAGGATTTGTCCAAGCTATCAATAGTTTGGTACCTGGAGTTTTGTTCAGCTTGGCTTCTTTGTCTTTCAGTTGGGGCATTCACTCCCTTCCACAGGAAGCTTCATCACAGACATTCCCAGACAACTGATGATCATAAACAACTTGGCCTATCTTCCCCCTTTGCTTCTCAAAGGACTGCAGCCAGGCTCATTAGAATGTGACTGCCATCTCTCTAAAATTCTTTCTGCAGGTGGTTGTTCTGCCTCAGAATAGTTTGGAAACTATTAAACTAGATGATCTATATGTTTCCTCCAGATTTAATGATCAAAATATTCCTGTAGTCCTAAATGAAATGGATAAAAAATGATAATTTTGTTGTCTAGAAATCTAATATTTAAAAGATTCTGAATTATTGTTTCAAATCATCACCCAAGAGAGGAAAATTTAGGCAAGGCAAGATATTAAGATATGCTGAAATCAGATTTCATTGCACAATTGCATAGATGAGCTTCAAACTAAGTTTTCTGATTTTTGTTTTGCTGTGGCCACTAGTCCCTTGGAAGCCAAACAAGATCTTTCAATTAGGGGTTGCAACAAGCAGAGTGTTTCTAGCAGAGGAGTAATGGTGGCAAAAATATACCACCAGGTTGTCTTCTTTCATCAGTTTGTCATCTCGAATTCTGTTACTTTCAATATCCAAAGAAAATCACTTGTGCCTAGTTTAATCAACAGCCTTAACATTGTTTAATCAACAGCCTTAACATTGTTATCTAACATTTGGACCATATCTCTGATCACTATATTACCACCATTTATATTCTTAAGATATAAAAATGAAAATTGGCCCAAACATAGTCATTTATAGTGATAAGCAATCTTCTCTTGCCCTGTCAAAAAAGGGCATTTTTAGTAAATCTACCCCAACCCCAGTTATGTAAATTATTTTCACTTTTCTTGATAAATGTCACCTAAATATTAAGATATTTGGACTTTTATTTGTGTGTGTGTTTATTTAAGGATGGACAGATTGCAAGTAAGTAGAGCTCTTGGTTGAAGACATTTGTTTTCTTTTCTCTTTATTGTCTGGCTCATTTTACTTATCCATTAAATAGAAAAGGTGTGTGAAATACACCTGAGGAGTTTCCAACTTGCCAAAGTTCAAGACATGAAATCAGTAAACCTGGAATCATTGTGACTGAAACAAAGTGGTGACTTCTGAGGGGACTTCCCAGAGCACTACAATGTTCTTTAAGGATCTCTCCAACTATAAAATTCTGTGATTTGACTGTTCCCTCAGTATCTAAAATTGTTCAAGAAAAGGAAAGAAGTATTCAAAGAACAAAATTAGGCATCAAAAAGCCACGCTTGTTAGTAGTTTGTTAAAGCAACCAGGCGATTTATTTTATCTCCCCGTAAGTCAGTGTTCTAGATCTGCCAAATGGAGAATATACGGAGCAAACATAGATCCAAATAGCTAATGGTGTTGGTAAAAGTATGTTCCTTTCTCTTAGTGGTTTTGTTATGATTTTCACAGTTACCACCCCAACCCCTAATACCAAATGCATGGTCAGTGTTACAGATACATAATAAGCAGAGGGTAAAGCGAGATGTCAGTAGAAGTAGGGTGAGCTGAGGTCAGAAGACAGAATGAGACAGGAAACAGAAACTCTAGAATTCGATAGGCAGAGTAATGGGAGGGCTCCAACTGGTCTTCCCAAGCCTCATCTGTGCCAGTTTGTTTGGACATAGTTAAAAGGGAAGAAAGAAAATGCCAATAAAAAGCAAAACAAAAGATAAAGAAAAAGAGCAGCTTTGCCAAATGGGTGGGCAGGGATCTGGTCCCTGGCAGGGGAGGACACCAGCAGCCCAGGAGCGTGTTCCTGAATCGGCTGAGGCCACTCTCTCTGCAGCTCCTTCCCACGGAGCTCAGCTGTGCTTCTGCACCGTGAACCCATTTGAAGGACTTTTTTTTTTTTAGGGAGTTTGGCAAATGATTATATAAAAAAAACTAAAGAGAAGAAAAAAAATCATTTCTTCAGCATAAAAAATGTTTTATCCTTTTAATTTAGACAGACAAAAAATTTGAACTCCATTCAGCCTTAAAATCAGTTCCTATGCCACCCACAGTTTGCATGCCACTTTCTTTTCTACTACAGCCATTTCTGCTCCTTCAGCTCCCACCTACCCTACCCTACCCTACCATTACCCCTCCTTCACCATTTCCCTGGCCTCAAACTCAAGAATCATCTTAAGCAAATATGAGGACCCAACAAATGCATCCTCTCTTGCATACATACACTTATGTATTTATACGCACATGCAGCCACCTCCATCCGTCACTAAAACTCCATCTTTACCAAGATATTAGCCATATTCCCCAGTTTGCCCCATACCTTCTTCCAGTGAAACTGCCCTGTGCACAGCTTTCATTTAGGAGATAGCTGTAGGCAATAGTTATTACACCTGGAAATAAAAGAGTTATGACAAATGACCCTGAGTATGGCTCAATAAAATTAAGTTGGACATATTAGCTTACCTCTTACAAATTTTAGCTGAAGGGTGTAGGCAACATTCGTTTCATTCTCACTCTTATCTCTGCAGTGGGCTGTGAGCCTGCACATAACACTCCATTTCACACACACTTGGATTGTCTTTTGTATCCTCCTGCCTAAGCCTTTTTCTTTGGAAGAGCAAGTGCCAGAAGATAAGCTTCTGAAATAAGTCAGATTCTGGGAGCGGCATTCTTACCAGCCCTGGAGAGTTTTCACACAGATTGGTGTCCTGGAATAGGCCTGTTCAGTCTGAAGAAGGAAGTATGATAACGAAGGAATGTGGCTCTAGGTCACAGTCCCTCAGAGACAAGGAAAGAGGAAGAGAAAGGAGGAAAAGCAGATTTAGAAGTCTTAATAATGACTACTTGATAATGCCATCTGCTTGTGACATTGAAATTGCACATAGTGATGGGGCTTTATGTACCCTACCAGGTCTTGGGCTGAAAGTTAGATTATGAATCTGGTCTTCCCAAATTTTCTCACTATAGTAAATCAGTACAAGTATTTTGGAATTTCAGAGGCTCTATGCAGGTTCCCCAACCATCCCTTCTAATTCTAAGATGGGTTCCAAGTCAATCTAAATTAGATCTATCAAAGGATCAAGAAAGAAAAAGAAAGAGATGGAGAGTAGAGAGGGATGGAGAGGGAGAGAGGATGAGTCTGAGTTTTTTAACTTTGGCCTAACCATTGAGAATAAGATTTATGTCATTTGTCAAAGCAGGAAAAAGCTGAAAAAGTCAGAAAGACCTACTACGTGACCCCTTTCCTCCTGCCCACCTCTGACATATACAGTATAGGACAAGATGATTTATGCTGGCAAAAATCTGTCAAGAGGAAGAGGAAATCTTCTTTATAGTCAGATGTATCTCTCTTTACTCAAAGTGAAATGGTATCCAATTTTCAGGAATTGAGTTGTAAGAGACCAAACAAGAATTTAAGAGATGAATGCTCCCAAGAATGACCAATAAAATTCCTTAGTTCCTCAGAACTTGCTATAAAACCAAAGGAGATCAGCTTTGGGAACAAATATCTTTGGGAGTCAGAACTGGAAGATCAAAGAAAATGGTATATACCTGTTATATGGGGATGCTCAGTACCCATATACTCTCCTACTAGAGGAAGAGTTTCCAAATTAGGTGGAAAATGGGCCTCCTTCTTATGGAAGCCATATAGGCTACATGGTTCCTCTTCTCCATTCCCTGGAAGCTAAGAAAATGTATGTGACCTAAGTGTGGCCAGTCAGTGGTTTCCACACAGAGTTTAACTCTGAATGAAATGCCAAGAATCAGTTAGAGATTATCAAGAGGCCATTCTTGTGATGGCAAGTTTCTAAGAGCAGTAGTGTCCAAGAAGGGACATCAGAAGCAGCATTCTAACCCTGCTGCTCCTGTGGTAGGACTTTGGCTGAGTCTTCTCTCCTGCTGTGGGTGCCCAAGACTGTTCCATTAGCCTTCCCATAGATTCCAAAAGCTAACAAATACCTTTCCAATAAATTTATTATCTGCTTAAGTTAATCAAGTTAGTTTATTTTCTTTACAACTAAGAAGCCTGACAAAAGCTGAATTATAATAGAAAATGTGTCAATAAAGAATTCTCTGCTGGTTATGAGATGCCCATCTAACCCCTGAAGTGCCAAAAGGCCTTTTCTCAGGTGATGCTTGCCATGTCTTCCCTGGGCAGTGAGCCCGTAACTGAGAAAATTATTACATTTTATTTTTTTCCCCTCTTTAATTCCCACCCCCCACTTCCACCCCTGACCCATGAATGTTGCCATTTCCCCTTAAGAACTTGACTTCTGAAGGCAGGGCGTCCCCTTCCACATACTCCCAGCATGCACTCGGGGCCAGGTACACCTGGGGTATGGTCTGTGTGGCTCCACCTGGGGCGCAAATCCAGGACCTTCTGCGTGCAAAGAAGATGTGGTAACCACTACACTACATTTTATTAATCATACATACCTCTTGGGACTCTGCTCCTAACATACAGCTTAACATTCTGCCCTCTGAGAGATGACACACCCATATGCACTGCACATTCTAGATGACCTAGTTTCATATGATGTCCTTTTTTATTCCATTTATTCTAATGCTTTATCAAAAATATATTTGGAAGATATGTATTCTCTTATAAACCAAAAGAAAAATCTGAGAAAAAGAGCAGATCTCAAAGCCATCCACCAGTCTCTTCTCCACCATCTGGCCAAAGCCTCTCTACTTCAATTCATATGCTTTGCCTCGTATACAATTTTGCTGAATGTACAGTGTTCTTTCTCTCCTTCATCAGGAACACTTGAGCTGCCCTCCATGGTCCCACACCCAACAATCTCCACTTAGCCTGACAAGCTTCTACTTTTATAAAACTTAGCTCAGGTACCACTGACTCCAAAAGTATTTGCCCACCCTTCAAGGGTATATTAAAGGCTTCTCCTCTACACTCTCCAAATACCCATTGCAAGCTTCCAGTATTGCACTTGCCACATGTACTGTAACTCTAGTCATGTGTCTGTATCCCCAGGTATATCATGATCTCCTTGGCAGCTGGTACTGTGTCTTACTTATCTTATTATACCAATACTTAGTAAAGCACTTGGCACATAGTAAGTGTTCAATAAATGTTTGTTAAATAAATTAACCAAGTGAATGGATGGATGGATGGATGGATGGATGGATGAGTGAGTGAATGAGTGAATTAATACTAGGATCTACCCAGATCTCCTCCAGCCCCAAGATTTGTAAATCATTAAACTTTTCCTAATGAATCCCACTTAACAACAATAATAGTCATACCTAACAGTTACTGAACAGGTTAGCAAGCCAGCCACTCTGCTAAGCACTGTATAGGGTTATCTCATTCAAGCCTATTGAATTCTTACTTTCATGTTTGGGTAGGAGCTCTATAGTAACCAAGTGTTCAGTCTCATAGGTAACTAAGGGGGCTGGATAAGAGTATGTAGCAACTTGAAAAGGAGGCAGCCAAGTAAAGGGAGAAGGAAGAGGCCAAGCAATTGGATGTGGTTTTCCTGCCAGAAGAGATTTGAGGAACAAGCCAGGGGAGAAATGAAAAGAGAGGTCACAGTTGTTGCATACTCCCCTATGAATCCTCACAAAGTCCCATGAACAGGGCATTGTTATTCCCACTTTACTGAGAGAAAAACTAAGGCCCCGAAAATGAAAGAATTCCTTCAAGGTCTTGCTAAATGGAAATAGAGTCCAAAACCCCAGGTCTGTATGATTGCCAAGTCAGGCTCGTTCTCCACCTCACGATGATAGAGATCTGACTAGGTAACAGTCCCCACTGCTAAAATCAGAGCTCTGTCTTGGAGGTTCCCTCCAGCCTCTTTTCATAAAGGAGGCAAGAGAGCCATAATTAATAAATTCACACAATCAGTCAAAGCACAGCTTGTAGTTTTTGAAGGGACTTTTAATGTTTTGCAGTCTACACTATCAAGGCTGAGAATTCCAGAGGCAGAGAAAATATCTCACAACTTGGAATCTGTGAATTTGAATGCAAGGCCATTATTAACTCTTTGGCAGGTGACTGTGGGACTTTGAAAACTGTGAAGCATTAAACAAATATTAAATACTCTCATTATGAATGATCTGAGAATACTGCCTTAAGGTGAGGTTAGATATGATCTGGCCCTAGATGCTGATCCTTTCAAGCACATAAAGTCTTCAGAAGGGGACACACATCTCAACTAAGCCTGACACAACCTCTCCAAGGCTTCCTTGACTTATTTATTTACTCTAAGCATCCGTTTAGTTAGAGAAACACAACAAGAACAAGGAGACTGGCGTCCTCTGCCTGCAAACCTCCCCTTCAGCTGGACAGATGGGCCAGAGGGCAGGACTCATAGGAGTAGGAATACTAAATAAGATGCAGATGGCCAGCTGACCCAGGAATCAAACTCTATGTGCTGGAGGTTGAGCAATATCATAGACAGCTCCTTAAACACCCCCTTGCCATTGCTATGATGACCATTCTGGCAAACAGCTGATGACTAAAATGGGCATCACTGCTGGGAAATAGACCAGCTCCAGTCCTCCCCCATCTTCCCCCCTATTTCCCATATTGGCTGGATCCAGCACTGTTGTCATCAGAAGTGCATGGAGCCTGGTTCTTATCAGTCAGCTGATAGGAACCCTGCACGTGTCTAGGGAGAAGCAGGGGTTGAGACTGCCTTCTATGATGTGAGGCAAGATGGCTTGGGGTAAGTAGTCCAGGCTGTGCTCTGGCTTTCTATACCTTGCCTAGGTTGACCTAAAATGAGGTGCCCTGCTCTCTCTTGTTTCCATGCCCTGAGAAGTTCTGATTCCTTACTTGGAATGTCTTTCACCTCTCCATCCCCAACACACGTGCAGATATCATCTTGGAACACCAGTCCTTCTAAGACTTGTTTTCTGTGAAACCTCTCTGACCCCCTGGGGAAATGTTAAATATTCTTATTTTAGATATCTGCTTGCACCCTGTATCTACCGCTATTGAGGTAATTAAGAGATAGACCCTGGGGGAAGACTGTCTGGACTCAAGTCCAGTTATGCCACTTACTAGCATAGAGTTGTTGCAAAGATTATTTGAGTTGATAGAGGTAGGGGGCAATGGCAAAGTACTTGTCTGTTATGTGTATATATATATATCTATATATCTAAATACAATATATAAATAATATATACACATATATACTACATGATATGTTATTATAGTATATCGATATATATATATACACACATAATAGTATATATATGTATATATGTATATATATTATTGATTTATTATGTATAGTTATATAATTTATACATACAAATTATATTATTATATACTAATAAGTTTGTTATGAGTATATTATAGATAATATACTATTGATATTTTCTAATATAAATAATATGATATCATATAATTACCTATTTGTATACTTCATTGGACTGTGAGTTCTCTAAGAGCAGGGACCAAGACTTCTATTTCACCTATTCCTTAAGCTAGGATTTGGGAAATAGTAGGTTTCCATAACCAACTGATGAATGAATAAATACCAAAATACTGTGTTGCTTACCCCAGAATATATACTATCAACTAAGGCAGAAAAATTCAACTCATTATCCACTCCTCCGCAATCTGTTTAATTTCCCAGCAGAATCTCAAGTGGAACAATTCAATAGAAGCCTGGCTTTAATTTTAAGATATAAAGAGAGCCAAGAACTGGAGAAATGCCTTATCCCAGTTTTTAAGCCCTTTTCTCCTTATTTCCCCAAGACTACCACTTCTGCCTTCCTCCTTGGCCCCTCCCAGGTTACACCCAGTGCTATCCCATTCCCCACCCCTGGGCGGCCCTCCTTTCCCACACAGCCTGTGACAGCTCTGCCTGCTCCCAGGGACACAGAGAAAACCAACTACCTCAGAGGCCAGGCAGGCTGGTGCCATTCTCACAGCCATCATCCAGAGCCCTTCAACACCAACCGACTTTGCTGGAAGCAACCCAAAGGCCTCCAACGCTGAGAGTGACGTCCAAACCAAAGCCTCAAGAGCCCACAAAGCTAGAAGGACCACACACAGCAGGATATGCACACCCCCACCCTCGAGCCTCACTCCCCACCCAGGCCTCACACAGACACCCACCTCACATACTATATTACACAAAAGAACCCCTCTTGGGGGCACCCTGCTGCGTTAGCCCCTAGACTAAAACAACACTTTTCAGTACAGAGCCCACTTAACATTGTTTCTGTATGTGCAGAACCTCTTATCTATCCCACATCATGATCAATTCTTTGTGGTAGAGCAGAAAGAAGAGCAGAGGCCTTAAGCAAGAAGATCATCTTTAGGCTGTGCAACCTCATAGAAAGATGTGAAATTCAACTGAGCACTAGATGTCAGGTCCTATCCATACTAGGCACTTTCTATGAATGAAAAAGACACAGTATTCCTCCTTTTTTCAGAATAATAAGGTTTACAATACCAGTATTTTTATCCGTGAGCTTGGTGGTGACAACAAGGGCCCTCTCTCCACTCTTGGGTTGCCCCAGAGCAGTTCCACATGCAACTGTTTTATATACAAACTTATAAGTAAGCTTCAGTCTGAACAAAGACTGCTGTAGCTAAAAAGTAATGTCGTGCAATTCCCATTACTGACTAATCTCAATACATGGATTCAACCTGGAAGAAAGTTTAACTCCCATCTTTTCCCCTCCCCTTCAAACATATGCACATGCCCACACACACTCACAAATGCAGCACCCTTACACTGAGGCTCATTGTTCTTAGCTGGGAGAGGGCTACTTTTAGTTACCAGGCTTAAATGGCAAAGAAGGCCAAAGGTGGCCACCAGTCTTTACTTTGGAACAATGTCTTGTCTTGGAAGAATGTTTATACTTCCAGCATCAGGCTCCTAACTTAGCTGAAACGCAGCATTCTGTAGCCTCCTCTGACCCTGGGGTCACTGTATCCTTTGGATTTCTGCAACCCCAGAATTCTATGTTTAGAAATGAGGGTGAAGGGTAGAACAAATGCAATCCTAAAACTATTGTTGGGAAATAGAGGGATATATAGAGTAAACACTTCACTGTTCTTGTTTGTCTTCCTACAAAAAAAAAAAAAAACACTTGATACTAGAGGGAAGGATTCATCTGACATTCCGTAAGCTGTCATTAGATACCACTGCATGACTGACCCAGCACTTGTACTAGAAGGGGACAAAAAAGGAAAGATTTCCTGTCTACAAGGATTTGACCATCTCCCTGGAGAGATAAGACCACGTCTGCCTAAAAGGAAGCACATATCAATTCAAAGCCACGTGCAATCAATGCCAAAGGAGGTAGAAAACTCAGAGGAGAGAGAACTCTGTAGTCTGCATAAAGGCAGGGGAGAAAAAGGTGAGGGAAAAGCATTTCAGGGGACAAAAAAGTAACCTAGAGAAGACTAGAGTGGAAATGAGTGGAAAGTTCCTAGAGGATGCTGAGTAGAGTAATGAAGCAACAGTTGAGGTATGGCTGAGAAAAAACATCAGCATCGTCAAGTGTGGCTATGAGTGATTACTTAGTGTCAGGCACCTTGTTGATTGATTTGTATAAATAATGCCTTGCTATTTCTAATCATCTTGGGAGGTAGATAGTGTTGTCCCAGTTTTATAGAGGAGGAAATTGAGCTCAGTGAGCTTAAGGCACTTGCCCAAGGCCCCATTCCTACTTCTTCTCCCCAAAGTCTAAGCTTTCTCTTCTTGAATCACAATGTTATTTCGGCCCAGTTTTCATAGTACCCACAACAGCTAGATAAATATTTTTTCCTACTAGATCTGGAAAGCTCATGAGGGCAGATTTGATACTGGTTCTCTTGTTTCCCCACAGCACATATCACCTTTAACAAAGCTAGTGATTTCTTCATTTCTTGCATTTACTCACTCATGTAGCAAACAAGTGACCTGAAGGAAATAGATGTTAAA
This sequence comes from Macroglossus sobrinus, assembly GCA_004027375.1. Taxonomy (NCBI): domain Eukaryota; kingdom Metazoa; phylum Chordata; class Mammalia; order Chiroptera; family Pteropodidae; genus Macroglossus; species Macroglossus sobrinus. The sequence goes on along the minus strand of PVKZ01000731.1, from coordinate 140,982 downwards.
AGTCTTGAATTTGAATTAACCACTGACATAATTAAACCCCTGTTCTCCAAGGTGTCAGGTTGAGCATGCCCAGCTTAATACAGGTCTACTGAACTGAAACTAACAAGCAAACAGCCTTCAGCTGCAAGGAGGAGACAGTAACTGAGCACCTTCCATATGCAAGGCACTGTGCAGGGTCTTCATTTTATTTAATCCAAATGCCAACCTGCAAGGTAATTATTATTCTCCCCATTATATGAAGAAGAGTCCCTCTGGCTCAGAGAAGTTAAGTAATTGATCTAAAATCACACAGCTAATGAAAAATGGAGCTTAGATATGACCCTGAGATCTGCCTGGTTTCAGATCCTGGGCAGATTCCACTGTAGAATGTTTTACTTTGCATAATGCCCACCTGCCTGAGTAGCAAAAGGAAGAAAAAAAAAACAGGAGGAGAACCATCCAGAGAGAGAAATCACTCTCAAAGAGGTCATTCCACTTCAGAGAAGCCATTGGCCATGTTCTGCATCTTCAGGGGCACCTCTCCAAAGCCTCTCCAGGGTGGGTAAGAACCCTCCTGGAAGGAGCCTGATGTCCTGCACTTCACGGAGTTCTTTGACACCATTACTCTTAGATCCTCACCCTCTCTGGGCTTTCCCCTCCTCCACTGCAGCACAATCCACAAATGGTGAAGGGATGAAAGTGCAACATCAGACCTTGGGTGGCAGTCCATGAATATAAGGAAAAGCTGAGGTTGCTGGCAGGCACTGAACCAATTAGTCCCCAGACTTGGGCACTGGGGACTGGAGAGGTGCTGGAAGAGCAGGAAGACATGGTATGTATTTTCAATAAATTCCGGGGAAGCAGAGAGGCACTGAGACAGGGGGAGCCTAATTTGTTTTTCTCCCACAGTCTGCCTATAATTCTTAATACTGCAACTCAGTTGCCTACCCCCATAGTAACCATGTGTGATTGAGAAGGAGAAGGAGGTGGGGGCTATAAGGAATCTTAGCAGCCCCACTCCTCTGCTCTCAGCTCCCTCATCCCGTCATTTTCAAGTGCAAGCCCAATGTCAAGCTAAAGGCCAAGTGACCGTAAAATTGGTCATACAAATCAAAGTACTCTTGAAAATGCAAAGAGGCATTATTAATAATTATAATGGGACAACAGATGTAAGTTGGAACTAGAGCAAACTAGGGCATTTTGTCTCCTGGTTATAGAGCTCAGAGAAATGTGTACTTGGGGCTAGCCATGAGAACTTTACCTTTTAAGGAAAAACAGTTGATTTCAGTTACAAGCAGGAAAGTTTTCCCAAAGAATCTTGGCGGCCCCTAAAATTGGGGATTTCGTCTCTTTCACATCTCTAGTGTAAGGATTTATAGTCAATGAAAGCAGATAGGAGAAAATTAAAAACACTGACTACTAACCTAGAAACTCAAAAATATATTGTGACAATCCTAATGAAAACTTTGTTACGTTGGAGCCATTTCCCAGAATCCCCTCCCCTGGATCATTCTGGGTTAGAACTGGCCAAAAGTGAGACTTGCAATAGCTTTAGAGACAACAGTGAAGCAGAGGCCATCACTCTGTCAAGGCTGTCACTGAGGCATCCTTTGAGTCCCAGCTCATCCTCCACTCTTTGTCCACTCTTTAGAACACCAGTCCTGCCCTCCAGCAGGCAGGGCAACACCAGAGATTTGCCTTCTCATCGATTTCCCCACCAGCTCCTACTTCACTGGGCCACTTCTGCAACTCGGCTTCTCAAATTGCCCCCCAATACAAACACTCTTTACAGCAACTCTCATGCCATATAAGGATCCATTCCAATAAGAAATCTCTTCTCCCATGACTCACAGTGAACCTGCTTCTCTGACTAAACCCTGACTGCTATGTATGTAGAGAGGACTCTTTAAACATCTGGACAGATGTAAGCAAATTATATGCAAAGGCACCCTGACCCCCTAGTATCCCTACACATATTGGTAACTCTAAAGAAGGCCTCTAAGAAAAGCTCAGATGAAGAAACTGGGAAGGAAAGGAAGTGGAGTCCAGGCTCAGGGACAACAAGTTCCTGGAACCAAATCCCAGTTCTGCCAACTAATAGTTACCTTAGGCAACTGGATAACTTTCCTGAGTCTCAATTTTCTCCTCGGTAACTTCTCTTGCTCTGCAATACTCAGCTACACCAAAACTCAAACATGAAACTGGACATTATTGACCTCTTCCCCTGACAGGCTAGCCCCATGATTCTTCATGCTGGCCACACACCTCACATCCAAGGGGCAGCAGCAAGGAAGGAAGAATTACCGCAGTCAAAGAGGCAAGGGCTGGATGGGGAAAGGAAGAATTAGAAAGAACTAGGAAGGAGGAGGGCAGAGGAAGCATCTGCAAGGAAAGAGGTGGCTTCACAAGGCCTTCCTGTAGCTGCCTGGCTGGGAAGTTTTCAAGAGATAGGTTTCAGAGTAGAATGTCACTTTACAAGATGTCCATCTTGAACTGGACCAGGCTTTCATGTGCCATTGTGGTTTCAGCAAGCTAACTCACTGTCCACCAACGACACCCTGGCCCACCCCATTCTTCGGCACCACTGAAAGGCCAGTGGCCCAGTCTTCCCAGATGTCATCTCCACCCCTCCACACAGGCACTGATGCTTCAGATCACTGCATCACTTCTTCAGCCTCAGCTTGAACTGTACCCTGCACCTTGATAAACAGGCACAAAAACCATGTGGTCTCCTAGGAACTGGTGACCTAAATGGACACATATGCAGCAGAGACTCAGCTGCCTCACCAACCCTTGAGGACTGCTCCCAAGCTTACACATTGATTTCCAAGTGGGTGTTTTGGGGAGACAGTGAAGCAGCAGTGCCTCCATTCATTTTGGGAGTGAGTGGGTAAGAGAGGGGAAGAAGGTATCCAAAGGCAGAATCCTCAAGACGTGTAGTTGGGGGTTCTGATGTTTGGACCCCCCTAGAAGACAGTCCTTCCATCAGAAGATTCAACTTATGCAATGCACGACACTCATTGGGCAGACCACACTCATCAACAGGCATCCAAGGAGCGACAGCAGGTATGCCCTTTGTGTGCCTGCAAACCAACCTCAGCAGCTGTCTACTGATTTTAATATTAAATTAATATGAGCAGTTTGCTTCAAGCCCACTCTGAACCTTGAGAGATCTATACTCCAGAACAATTTGGCATTTAAAAACCTGAGTCCATGCAATCTTTGCTTTGAATTCCACATCTCAAAGTTTTCTCACCCAAATCTATCTTTCATCAGCCTACCCTAAAGCTGATCAATCTTCCACTACAGCTCCAGCTCCCCTCTAACCTTCTCACAGAGGGGCCTCATTCCAGAATTGATCAGGACCAGTGGTTAGCAAAGTGGAGCTCCCAGACCAACTGTATCACCACGGCTGGAAACTTGTTAGAAATACAAGTTATTGGCCCACACCCAGACTGCTGAATCAGAAATTCTGGGAGTAGGCCTAGCAATCTGTTTTCATAAGACCTCCAAGTATAAGCACTGGTCTATACTCATAATCTCCTATCCCCTTATTAGAGCCAGAATAGAAGGGTACAGGAGGTACTGGAGGCAAGAGAACCAAGCAGAGCACCAGGACCCTGCCACACTTTGGAGCAATGATGGAAGGTAAGAAGGTTTGTTTGCTCTCTGATGAGATAATAAAAGGCCTGGCTTTCCTTGGGCAGCAGAAGTCCAGGTGTCTGTCCCTCTGTAAGCCTGATCTGTCTCCAGAACAATGTGACCCTATGTCACTGCAAACATTACAGTTTGCTCTACTGCAGAGCAGATGTTCTTGAGAGCTGAGCCATTTGAATAAATGGCAGGCGTTAATCATCAGCTGAAGCCACGCAAAGGCTGCAGGGGGAATAAAGCCACTTGGCCTGAGCCTTAGCTCAAGAACTAGGTGTGTGTTCCATTTGAGCCAGCATGCAGACATCAGCCAAGCAGCGGAAGGAAGGATGAACAGGGATCCTCCCTGTGTCAGCTCAGAGCTCAGCCTGCAGCCAACTGTCACTACTGGAGAAATTCTGGGTACTGAGTCCAAGGTTATAAGTAGCAGTTGTTTGTGCATCCAGGTTAACTGTCTCTTTGTTTATAATAGTCCTGTGGGACTTGTGAATGCAAGCCCCATTGGCTCTCAGAGCTAGGTGATTTGAGGGCCCATCCCTGAAATGGGCAGCTTCAACTCAATAGTTGGAGTGCCAGATATGTGGTACGAACCGTTCACTCTTCAGGAAGAAGCTGGGAATTGGGAGGTGCTTCCCAATTGTAAGGCACTGTGCTGGTGGCAGAGCTTGTAATGAGAGTATCTCTCAGCCTTTCTTACCCATTTCAATGTGGATATTTTCTCAGGCTCCTGATGTGTAGGAGTCACTCGACTGGTTTCTGGATTTGTCTCAGAGAGAATTGCTCAATGTGTAGTTGTATAGTAAGTCCACGGCAGGAGAGAACATCATGAGCTTCTTATGTTGCCATCTTGGTGACACCAGAGGTAGTTGCACAGAAATTAGTCCACTTTTATCCACAGTTTATCAAGGCAAAGGGTACATAGTATCTCCCTAGTATTGAGATATTAGCCAAGAAAAGAGAGAGTCAGAGTGGTTCTATCATGTAAATTCTGTCAAAGGATTTCACCTAAGTGGCAGAGGAGCCCCAGGCTCAAGAGAATAGAGGTCAATGCAGGACAGCTGTGACCTGTAAGAGAGTTGTAAGCAACCACCCACATGGGACCCTACGTCTGAAGACATAGGCACATAGACATGGCAAATATTACTTTACAGTACATAACATTTTCATTGAGATCACATAATACCTTCAATGTGTTGTCTTTCATTTGCAATGCACTGAGCAAAATTTTAGTGAGTGTAACTTTCTTAAAACAGCATTTTTCATCTTAATCCATCACTTCATGGTGATATTTTATCTCAAATTATTTGCGGTTTTGATTTTTACTGATTAAATCTGTACTTTTAGCATATCCCCCAAAGAAGTAATCAAAAGGATTTAATGTTAGTTTGTTTGTTTGTTTAAAAAGGAAATAATATGTCTAGATTTTCCTTTTTATAATCTCTGTAGGTAAAAAAATATATATAACCACTGGGTCAAGCAATCTGCAGAAGGGAGCATGTTAGAAATGAATGAAGAATCCACTAAAATGCCCATAAGTAGAGATTGCACCCAAAGCACAAAGCCACTTTGGGAATTCTAATCAAGAAGAATTTTTTTTATCTCCCTTACCCCCACCATTTCTTATCATATCTCTCTACATTCCCACTCACGTAGGGAACAGACCAACCAGAAAGTGAGAAAGAAAGATGAGAAGAAAGGACTGAAAAATAGTGATGTCCAGCACATCCCCCACTTCCCTCCCACTGCCAGCTTCAGAGGCAGCCCATATGAGGCTCACCTGAGCCACAGGAGGAGAGGAGATTTGACATTAAATCTAGTTCAGAATTTGATTAGTATCTGAAACTAGACATTGCAGTTTCTGAACTGAAGCTGTTAGATTTAAGGTGTTGATACAATATACTTACTAAAGTTTACTTCTCATGCACTGAATAATTTTAAAGGCATGATGAACACACAAAACTGTCTTTTGCTTTTTGAGCATGTCATGAGTTGTGAACACTTATAGAATGCTTACTGTGTACCAGGCATTTTCCCTGCATCATCTCCTTTTATCCTCGCAACAGCAACTCTGAGGGTCAGGTATTGTCCTCACGTCATGGCTCAGGAAGCTGAAGCTCAAAGAGATTGAAGACTCTTCTGATGACATCCAAGTACAAGTAAAGGATTGAACTAACAGTTCAAATTATAAAGCCCTTGCCCTTACTCATTTCAAGTTCAATGTATTTTTTTTCTGCCTGTGGGTTCATTACAGTCCTAAAATGCAGGAGTGGAAATCAGGGGGCTTCCCACGTGGTTTTTGCATATGAAAAAATACCTTAGGACCTATAAATTCTGAAGTCTATCTCTTTGATATTCAAACCTCATCTTCCCCAAAACAAGTCCTTTCCTTTTCAAGGGGCCCCACACAGGCAACAGCGTTAAAAGTAGGCTTTCAGCTCCAGCCCCGGACAGAGATGCGAAGTATGAAGGGTGTTTCTTTTTTTTCTTCACCACATACTTTGGAGTCACAGCTGCACTTTACAGAGAATGTTAGATTGGTGAAGTTGGTTAAAGTCCAAGATAAATGTTAAATGTTTGTTTTCAAACTAGGCCTCGTGAGCTAAAATCCCAGCAAGCTTATGACAGGGAAAAACCTTTCACAGGCATAGCAAGAATTCTTAGACTGAGGAAGGTTTTCTTTTCTAATTTAGAGACTCAAAGGTACAAAAAAAGTCAAGTACTAGTTAAAATAACCTGGTTAGACTTTTAAACAAATCCAGTTTCCTGTGAGGCATGCAGATAGGACAGACCACTTGAAAAGAAAAGGACTTGTTTTGGTTTGGAGACTGGAGAAAAGGTAGAGACAGCCCTGAGATCCTGAGTCCAACCCTTAGCTTTCTAAGAATTGTCCCCAAGTATCCTCTTTGATTAGTGGGAATTCTAAAAAGAAGGCACCAACAACCTCAGCAAGCAAGATTCAGGCCAAACCACATAATGCCTTTAGTCAACAACCCATCAACAAGTTAGCAGCCTGCCAGGCCTCCAATACAGAAGAATGCGGCAATTAACCTCTGAGTAGCATCTTTAAAATCAGGTACAGGTTCAGAGCCCAACCCCACAATATTCATCAGTGCAACGCTTGGTAAACTTCTCACCAAGCCCCTGTTTCCTAATCTGTAAATTTAGGTTAATAGAAATGTGCATACAAAGATCTGATTGTGAAGGTTAATTGAGAGGATTTTTGTAAAGCAGCTTGCACGGTTTCTGGTCATTAAATATTAAGCATTCAATATATTTTCATTAAGTATAAAAATTAAATTAAAAAATAGTAAAAGCTTCTCTTCTCCAGGTCTCAGTTCCCCATTTCAATCATTGTGATAATTTTTATGACAGTTCAAAAGAAGGACTGAATTTTGATTTTCAGGTTGATGAAGTAGACTTACTTTTCCCTATTCCTCCCACTATGTCCAACCATAAATCCTGGACAGAATATATAAAACAAACATAATAAGACTGAAAAGGTAGAGAAAAGGCAGATAAGTTAGAGACTTCAGGACCCAAGGACAACACAGTGCTGAGTTCCCTGGACTTGCTATTTGCTTCATATAAACCAGAATTGGAGCTAAAGAAGGTAGCAAACAGACCAGAAGACAGATGAACTCCCAACAAAAGCCTTCTCTCAGAACAGGAAAGGGGAGCCTAGCAAGACAGAAAACTTGCGGATAATCACTGCTCTACTATGCCACAGAAAAAAACTGTGGCTCCATTCCATCTGCAAGCAAAGGCTGAGTGGGAAGCTACTCTTCACCATTCTCATCAGGCTGTAATGAGATGCCCCAAACATCCCTGCATGATACTGTCATGGGAGGTCAAGAAAGGAGCCAGGAGTTTTATCTTCACTGGGAGGTGATAAGTCACTTTCCCTCAGGATATAGGTGAAGACCAATGGGAACATGGATGTCAAGTCCACATTGAAATAATGAGATGTACTCTTCTCAGCAAAGTTTATGTCAGAAGAGATCTAGTGGAAAGTCAGGACTGTCACCTCACAGTAATAAAATCACTACACACATCCCTCATCTAGTGTCCATGAAAGCCATGTGGGAAGTAGGAACAAGGCAGTCCACCCCTGCCAGCCAGGAAGTTTCAAAAGAGGCCTAGTGAGGAGCCAGAAATCCCACCCCTTCCCAGCAAAAATGAGGAGACCCCTCAGGTGTCATTGTAGGTCAAGTGAGGGACCTAGATTTTTACTCTCATCTCGCAGTACCAAAGTTCTTTTCCTTTCTAGAAGAGTGTTTTAAAAACTGACATAATACCTGAAATGTCTAAGTGTCAACTGAAAATCACTCAGTATGCCAAGAACCAGGAAAACAATTTGAATGAAAAAAGACAATTAATAAATACTAGTAGCAATATAATAGAAATATTATTAAATCATCTGACAAAGATTTTAAAGCAACCATCATAAAAATTCTTCTATGAGCAATTTGTAAGCATGCTTGAGACAAATAAAAAAAATAGAAAGGCAAAGCAAAAAAATAAAAGATATAAAAAAGAAACAGGAAATTTTAGAACTGGAAAATACAATAACTCAAAAACTTAATTGGTGGGTGCAACAACAGAATACAGGGGATGGAGGGAAACAAACAATAACAGAGAGATAAAAAAAAAAATAAACGACACTTCTAAATAATCCATAGGTCAAAGAGGAAGTTTAAGGAGAAATAAAAAATAGACATTGAACTGAATAAAAATGATAATACAACATATCAAAATTTGTGGAACACAAACAAATCAGCATTTTGAGAGAATTTCATAGAACTAAATGATACATTAGAAAATAGTATAAGTCTCAAATTTATTTTCTAAGCTCCCACTTCAATAACCTAGGGGTAAAAAAGAACAAAATAAACCCAAAGCAAGTGGAAGAAATGACATAATAAAGAAAAAAGTGAAAAATCAATGAAGTTGAAAACTGAAAAACAATAGAAAAAATCAATAAAACAAGAAACTAGTTCTTTGAGATGATCAATAAATTTGACAAACCTCTAAAAAGAATGACAAAAAAGAAAAAATTAATAATTAATAGCAAATTAATAATGTTAGGAATGAAATAGAGGATACCATTATAAATCTCATAGACATCATGAGAATAAGGGAATACTATAAGCAACTCTGTATACACAAATTTAACAACTTAACTGAAATAGACCAATTTCTTGAAAAACACAAACTATTAAAACTCACTCAATATGAAATAAACAATTTGAATAGTCTTGTAATTATTTTTAAAAATTGAATTTATAGTTTTAAAAATTCTCCAAAAAAAGGATCTCTGGGCTCATATGGTTTCACTGGAGAATTCTACAAAACAGTTAAAGAAGAATGAACAATTCTGTACTAACCCTTCCAGAGTAGAAGAGTAGAAAACATTCACTTAGTAAAGATAGCAGTATCCTGATACTAAAGACAGTACAGAAGAGAAAACCTGCACACCAGTATTCCTCATGACTATAATGCCAAAATCCTTTTATAATTTTATTTTTATTTTTCAATTACAGTTGGTATACAATATTATATTCGTTTCAGGTGTGCAACATAGTGATTAGACATTTATATATCTTATAAAATAATCACACCAATAAATTTAGTGCCCATCTAACACCACTTCTAGTTATTATATTATTGACTACATTCCTTATGCTATACTTTATATACCCATAACTATTTTGTAACTACCAATTTATACTTCTTAATCTCTTCTCCTTTTTTATCCACCCCACCCAACTCCCCTCTCATCTAGCAACCACCAAAATGTTCTCTGTATCTATGAGTTTGTTTGTTTTGTTTGTTTGAAATCATACTTGACAAGATTGCATTCTGTTTTATGGCTGAGTAATATCCCATTGTATATAAGTACCATCTCTTCTTTACCTATTTATCTATTCATAGACACCCAGATTGCCTCCATATCTTAACTATTGTAAATCACGCTGCAATAAACATATGGATTAACATGTCCCTTTAAAGTAATGCTTTGGATTTCTTTGAATAAACACCCAGAGGGGAATTTCTGGGTCCTTCTTTGACTCTAGTTGCAGCCTTTGTTTTAAAGTCTATTTTGTCTGGTATAAGTATTCCTACCATTTGTTTGTTTGTTTCATTTTCATGAAATATCTTTTCCTATTTTTTTACGTTCAGTCTGATTCTCTTATAGGCAGCATATGTAAGGGTCTTATTTCCTTATTTATTCAGCTACCCTATCCTTTGATTGGAGAACCTAATTCATTTACACACAAAGTAACTGTTGATAAATATGTAGTTATTGCCATTTTATTATTTATATTTTTTATTTTCGATTTTGATTTTTTTGTTTGAGTATCCATTTATTTTTTTAATCAAGTTTATTGGGGTAACATTGGTTAATTCAATTATATAATTTTCAGGTGTACATAATTTGACATCTGTATATTCTATTGTGTGTTACCACCTAAAATCCAGTTTCCTTCAGCTATCATATATTTGATCCCCTTTACCCACTTCACCCTCCCTCTATACCCCTATAATTGACCCTCTCTATCCCATCTACCTCCCTCCTCCTACCCAACTCCCTACCCTCTGTTAACCACAAGTTTATAGTCCATATCCATGAGTTTCTCTTTGTTTGTCTTGTTCCTTTTTTGCTTTTAGGTTTATCCACTTATAAGTGATATCATGTAATTTTCAACTTTTTCTATCTGGCTTATTTCACTTAGCATGATTATCTCAAGGTCTGTCTGTTGTTGCAAATGGCTGTATGTCATCTCTTCTTATGAACTATACAATATATAATATACAATATTCCATTGTATATATGTACCACGGCTTCTTTAGCCAGTCATCTACCATAGAACACTTCAATTGCTTCTGTGTCCTGGCCACTGTGAATAATGCTGTTATGAACATTGATGTGCAAATATCTTTCTGGATATGAATTTTCAAGTCTTTGGGATAAATACCCAGTAGAGGGATGGCTGGATCATGTGGTAAATTAATTCTTAGTTTTCTGAGGAACCTCCATACTGTTTTCCATAGTGGCTATACCAATTTTCAGTCCCACCAGCAGTGTATGAGGGTTTCTTTTTCTCCACATCCTCTCCAACAACTGTTATTACTTCTCCTGTTGATTATAGCTATTCTAACAGCTGTGAGATGGTATCTCATTGTGATTTTGATTTGCATTTCCCTAATAGCTAGTGATGTTTAGCATCTTTTCATGTATTTGTTGGCCATTTGTATGTCCTCTAGGAAGAAGTGTCTGTTCAGGTCCTTGCCCATTTTTTGACTGGATCATACGTTTTTTTGTTGTTATTGAGTCATATGAGTTCTTTGTATATTTTGGATATTAGACCCTTATCGGAGATGTTGCTTGAAAATATATTTCTCTTTCGGATAATTGTCTCTTTACCTTGTTAACAGTTTCTTTTGCTGAGCAGAAGCTTCTTAGTTTGATGTAGTCCCATTAATTTATTTTAGCTTTTACTTCTCCTGCCTTTGAGGTCAAATTTATAAAATCCTCTTAAGTCCAAGGTCCTTGAGCATAGTTCCTATATTTTCTTCTACGCATTTTATTGTTTCAGGTCTTATTTTGAGGTCCTTAATCCATTTTGAGTTAACTTTGGTGTTGTGATGATAGACAATAGTCTAGTTTCATTCTTTTGCAGGTGGCTTTCCAGTTTTCCTAGCACCATTTATTGAAGAGGCTTTCCTTTCTCTACTGTATGTTTTTGGCTTTTTTGTCAAAAATTATTTCCCATATAAATATGGATTTACTTCTGGACTCTCAATTCTGTTCCACTGGTCTGTGTGTCTGGTTTTCTGCCAATACTATGCCATTTTGATTACTGTCACTGTGTAGTATAATATGAAGTTGGGCAAAGTGATGCCTCCAGCCTCGTTCTCTTTTCTCAGGATGGCCTTGGCAATTCAGGATCTTTTGTGCTTCTATACAAATATGATGATTTTTTTTGTTCTATTTCTTTAAAAAATTCTGATAGGATTTTGATGAGGATTACATTAAATCTGTATAATGCTTTAGATGATATGGTCATTTTAACTATGTTGATTCTTCCAATCCAAGATCACGGAATACCTTTCCATTTCTTTGTAACTTTTTCAATATCTTTTTATAGGGTCTTGAGTTTTCATTATATAGGTCCTTCACATGTTTCATTATATTTATTACTAGGTATTGTATTCATTTTGTTGCAACTGCAAAAGGAATTATTTTTTTCACTTCTTTTTCTGACACTTCATTATTAGAGTATAGGAACACTGCGGATTTTTAAATGTTGATTTTGTATCCAGAAACTTTACTGTATTTGCTTATTGTTTCTAGTAGTGTTCTTGTGGAGTCTTTAGAGTTTTCTATATAGAAAATCATGTCATCTGCAAATGGTGACAGTTTGAATTCTTCATTTCCTATTTGGATGCCTTTTATATATTTCTATATTCTGATTGCACTTGCTAGACCTCCAATGTTATATTGAATAACAAGGGTGATATTTGACAGCCTTGCCTTGTTCCTGATCTTAGAGGCAAAGATTTTAGTTTTTTACCATTAAGTATAATGGTGGCTGAGGGTTTGTCATTTACGGCCTTTATTATGTTAAAGTACTTTCCTTCTGTACCAATTTTGTTAAGTGTTTTAATTACAAATGGATGCTGTATCTTGTTGAAGGCTTTTTCTGCATTTATTGATATGATCATATGATTCTTATTTTTTAATTTGTGTGATGTATCACATTAATCAATTGGTGTATGTTGAACCATCCCTATGCCTCTGAGATGAAGCCCAATTGGTCATTGGGTATAATCTTTTTAATATGTTGCTATATTTGGTTTGCTAATATCTTATTTAGGATATTTGCATCTGTGTTCATGAGAGATATAGGTCTATAGTTTTGTGTGTGTGTGTGTGTGTTATCCTTACCAGGTTTTGGTATTAGAGGAATATTGGCCTCATAAAATGAGTTGGGAAATATTGCCTCCTCTTCGATTTTTTGGAAGAGTTTGAGGAGAACAGGTATTAAGTCTTCTTTGAATGTTTGAAAGAATTCACTGGTGAAGCCATCTGATTCTGGACTTTTACTTTTTGGTAGGTTTTTGATCATTGTTTCGATTTCTATACTGCTGATCGGTCTATTTAGATTTTTCAGTTCTTCTTGATTCAATGTAGGAAGATTCTATTTTTCTAAGTACTGATCCATTTCTTCTAGGTTATTATATTTGATCTTATGTACTTTTTAATGATATTCTTGTATGGTCCTTTGTATTTCTGCCCTGAGAATTCTGTCTTTGTTATTGATTTTTGATAACTTTAATAAAATATTAATTGGTGAAGGCCTTTTTGGGTTGAGATAACTGGGTGTTCTGTTGACTTCTTGAATTCCAGGCTCCGACTCGTTCCTGAGATTTGGGAAATTCTCATCAACTGTTTATCTGAAAATGGTTTCTAATCCCTGCTCCCTTTTCCTCACCTTCAATAATGCCCATTATTCTTGTTTTCTCTCCTGATGAGATAAGCTAGTTCTTGAATTTCTCTTTCATTACTTTTCATTCTTTGGTTTCTCTCTTCTTTCTTCTGATTTATTTCTAGATTTCTGTCTTCGATATCACTGATCCTTTCCTCCATTGGTCAACTCTATTTCCCAAGCTTGCTATTTCATTTTTCAACTCTTGTTGTGTGTTTTTTTATCCCCAGAAGATATTCTATTCTCTTAAGGGTTTCAGTCTCCTTGCTCTGCTCATCTAGTTGTTTTCTAATTCCTGAAATTATTGATATGACTCGTTTCAGAACTCACTGAGTTTTTTCAGAAGTAGCATCCTGAAGTCTCTGTCATTTAAGTTGCTTACTTCTATGTCTATAAGCTTATTTTCTAGAGATTTTTCTTTTTCTTTCTGAGATGTTTTGTCACCTTGGTTGTTCATAGTGTTTAATGGACTATTTCTTCACCTGGGCATTAATGGAAGAGTAGTCTGCTGTTTTTCCAGAAAGAAGATTTATTATGTAAGGCTTTCTCTTTATCCTGTTGCAAAGAGGGTGCTTTTCTTTTCGTTTACAGTAAGTGGCATCTAAGGATCTTGGATCCCTGATTTATATAAAGTCTTAAAAATACCTTTTTAAAAAAATTTCTTGTGGATATTTAATCACGCTCACTACCCTCAGTTTCAGTCCCCATAAGTGCCAGCAACAGTTTCAACAGCGTTTGCTCAGGGTGAGAGGTCTTGGAGGGTATGTGAAGAGGGGCCCTCTCAGTTGGGTGTTGTGGGCTGAGGCTCAGCCTCGGATTTGCAACCACAGCTGGTAAAAATCAACTGTTGTTTTTCTGTGGTCCTGTCTCACTTCTCTGCTTTCTGTCCTGATGACTGGGCACTGCTGCCAGCTGGCCACAGGGAGCTCACAGCTTTCCCAGGCAAGGCTGTTCAGGGAAGTCCCTGTACCCTCTCCCCTCTCCCTCCTCCTTCAAGGACCTCTGGTGCCCAGGATTCTGACCCATGGTAGCTCTTATGCACAGGTCCCATGCTCAGACATACTGGTGTGCAGTTTGGGTGTTTTTTGTTGATTTTTATATGTTTGACTTATTGTAGTTTCAAGGGGAGATATTTGGGGACGTCTCTCACTCCACCAAAACCCCTCTATCATTTATATTTTTTTACTTTCTTTCTTCTTCTTAAAGAAGTCCCTCCAACATTTCCTGTAATACTGGCTTGGCTGGCTTGGCAGTGTTGAACTCCTTTAGTTTTTTCTTGTCTTGGAAGCTTTTTATCTGTCCTTTAATTCTAAATGATAGCTTTGTTGAGTAGAGTAATACTATTGTAGGTCCTTACTTTGCATCACTTTGACTATTTTGTGCCAATACCTTCTGGCCTGAAAAGTTTCTGTTGAGAAATTAGCTGACAGTCTTATAAGAGTATCCTTGTAGGTAACTAATTGCTTTATTCTTTCTGTTTTTAAAATTATCCCTTTGTCTTTAACCTATGGCACTTTAATTATGATGTGTCTTGGTATGGGCCTCTTTGAGTTCCTCTTGTTTGGGACTCTTTGCACTTCCTAGGCTTATATGTCTATTTCCTCCACCAGGTTAGGAAAATTTTCTGCCATTATTTCTTCAAATAGTTTTCAATTCATGATCTCTTTCTCTTCTCTTTCTCATATCTCTATGATGCAAATGTTGGTATGCTTGATGTTGTCCCAGAGGCCCCTTACTAGCCTTATCTGCAGGGGAAGGGGGATTTTTTTTTCTTGTTGCTATTCTGACTGCATGTTTTCTGCTACCTTATCTTTTATTTCACTGACTCAGGCCTCTGTTTCATTTAATCTACTGTGGAGTTCGTATAATGTATTCTTCATTTAAGTTATTGTATTATTCATTTATGACTAGCTCATTTTCATATTTTCTATCTCTATTTTTGTTTTCTATTTCTTTGCTAAAGTTCTCACTGAGTTAATGTACTCTTCTCCTAAGTTCCTTGAACAACCTTATAACCAGTGTTTCAAACTCTGCATCTGGCAGATTGCTTGTCTCTATTTTTTTGTTTGTTTGTTTTTAGTTCTTTTCTGGAGCTTTGTTCTTATCTTTCATTTGGGACATGCTTTTTGTCTCTTCATTCTGGCTTCTTTCTGTGTTTGTTTCTATGTATTAAGGAAGGCTGGGCCAGTCTTAGAGTGGCATTATGTAGTAGGTGTCTTGTGGGCCCAGTGGTGCAGTCTCTCTGATCACCTGAGCTGCATTCTCCAAGTGTGACCCTTGTATGGATTGTGTTTGCCTCCTGTTATAGTTGAACCTTGGTTGCTGTCACCACGTCAATGGGGGGATTGACCCTCAGGCTGGTTGGTTGTGAGGCCTGGCCAGAGACTACAATAGAGAAGCTATTGTACAGGGGCTGACCCTACTGAGCAGAATTTGCTTAAGCAGGGTGCCTTCCTACTCTGCCCTTTAGGTGTGACATCCTTGGATTTTGCCCCAAGTGGTGCTCTGGCTGGGGCAAAGCCAGCCACTAGACATGCAGGCTTGTGCCTCCTGGGATAGGCTCTACCATGGGTCAAGTTCAGCCATAGGCCATACCCTGCCCAGGGCCACCTGTCATGAGCCACCAAGCAATCCACAGATGGCCACCACCCACTCTGAGCTTGGATATACCTCAAGAAGTCAAGCTGCAAACAGGCTGGCTGCTACTAGCACCAGGCTTGGGGCTGCTCAGCAAGTAGTATGGGTCATGCTGAGGCCAGATGCTGCTTGTTTAGATTTTGTGAACCTTTGAGAGATATTAGGAAAGTCACAGCATGATTTAAGACAGACCATTTGTATGGGAAGTCCACTGAAAGCAGCTTGGGTGGGCCTGCCAGTTGAGTGGGGCAGGGTCTCAGGGTATCACTAGGGTGGGGCAACCAGTGTTAGCCAGGTTGATGGAGAATCAGATATAGTGGCCACCTGTGTCTGCACACTACCTGGGTGCGGGGGAAGGTTCAACAAAGGAACAGTGGCCAATGCCAGCACTTCTGTCTGCAAGAAAGCTGTC
Source organism: Macroglossus sobrinus (assembly GCA_004027375.1). Taxonomy (NCBI): domain Eukaryota; kingdom Metazoa; phylum Chordata; class Mammalia; order Chiroptera; family Pteropodidae; genus Macroglossus; species Macroglossus sobrinus. The sequence continues at coordinate 124,812 of PVKZ01000731.1, read as the reverse complement.
CCTCCAACCTTCACCCTGAAGCCAAGCAACTCAATTCCTCCCCATATGTCCCTGGCACCTTTTGAGCTACTGCTCCAGTGCTGGAGCTCAGAGCAAGTTCATCAGCAAGTAAGTCATGTGCTGGCCCTTTAAGAGGAACAACTGAGATGCTCACAGCCCTCCATCTAACTCAGCCACAATCTCCACTGATTTTCACATCCAGATTTTGTGGAGCCTTCTCTTCCCAATACTGGAATCCTGGGCTAAGCAGTCCAATGTGGGGCTAGGATCCCTCACTCCTCTGGGGGAACCTCTACAGCCAAGCTATCTCTCCTAATTTTTAATCACACATCGATGCAGGATTAGGCCTTTTTTTATGTCTCCATTCCTCCTACCAGTCTCAAGGTGGCTTCTTCTGTATGTCCTTAGTTGTAAGACTTTTATTCAGCTAGACTTCAGGCGACTTTCAAAGATAGTTGTCCTAGAGTTTAGTTGTAATTTTAATGTGGTCCTGAGAGGAGGCAAGCACCGTGCTTATCTACCATCTAGACCAGAAATCCTATAATACCAAAATCCTTAACAAAATATCAGAAAATGGAATTTAACAATATGCAGAAGAATTATTGTCTCAACTAGGTATATAATTTAATAGAATTACTTTCAGATATGAAAGGCTGATTTAATTCACAGTCAATGCCATCTATCATATTAATGGGCTAAAGAAGAAAAAGCATTTAACAAAATTCAATACTAATTTATGATAAAAACTCTCAGAAAACTAGAAATAGAAGGATCTTCCTCAATCTGATAAAGAGCATATACAAAAAACTACAGCTAATATTATACTTAATGGTGAAATAATTAATGCTATCCCCCTCCAGGTTTAGAAATGAGACAGGATGTCTGTTCTCACTATTGTGACTCAACATAATGCTAAAAGTTCTAGCCAGTGTTATAACGCAAAAAAAAAAAAGGACGGGGAATAAAGAACATACATATCCAAAATAAAGAAATAAAACTGTCCCTATTTGTAAATGACACTATTAAATATATAAAAAATCTCTGGTAAAAAAAATCCATTTATTAAAACTCCTAGAATTGAATAAGTTCAGCAAGCTAACAGGATATGACATAAACATTTAAAACGTTAATTGTATTTCCACATTCTCACAATAAAAACAGATACCAAAGTATAAATACAATACCATTTACAATAGCCAAAAAAAGTTAAACACTTAGGTATAAATCTAACAAAACATACAGAATTTTTACACTAAAAAATACAAGATGCTGATGAAAGAAACTCTAAATAAATAAACAATGCTCATAGATTAGAAGACTCAACATAGTAAAGATGTTAATTATCCTCAAATTTATATATAGATGTAACATAATTCTTATCAAAATTACATCAAGGAGTTTTGTAGCCATAGACAAGATTTTTTTAAAATATATATGGGAAGGCAAAGGAACTAGAATGGTTTTATGTTTTTTTAAAAAAGAAAAATAAATAAGATGAAATCATCTACCCAATTTTAAAACATTAGATAGCTACAGTAATAAAGACTGTGTGTACTGGCAAAGAGAAAAATATAGATCAATGGAACAGAACAGAGAACCCAGAAATATAAATATATATCCATACAAATATACCCAATTGATTACTGACAAAGGTACAAAAACAAAATAGAGTGAAAGATTACCTTTTCAACAAAGGGTGCCAGAATAACTGGACACTTAGAGGCAGCAAAATAAACCTCAATCCAAGTTGCACCTTATTTTAAAAATTTACTGAGAATGAATAGTGAACTTAAATATAAAACATAAAATTATACAACTTCTTTTAAAAATAGGAGAAAATCTTTGGGATCTAAGACTAGGCAAAGAGTTCCTAGACTTAACACCAAAATCATAATTCACAAAAGGAAAAATAATAAACTATACTTCATGAAAATTAAAAACATTTGCTCTGCAGAAGACTCTATCAAGAAGTCTACAGACTGTAAAAAATATTTTCAAACTAGCTATTTAACAAAGGACTAGTATCTAGAACACATAAAGAATGCTCAAAACTCCGTAGAAAAATAAATAATACAATTAGAAAATGGTCAAAAGATGGGAAGAGACAAATCCAAAGAGTATATGAAGAAGGCAGATAAAAAAAGAAGGCAGATGAGCACATAAAAAGATGTTCAATATCATTAAACATTATGGAAATGCAAATGAAAATCATGCTAGATATTACTACACACTTAATAGAATGGCTAAAATAAAAAATAGAGATGGAGAGAAATAAGATCACTCACACATCATTGGTGGGTATATAAAATTGCACAGACACTCTCAAAATAATTTTGCAGTTTCTTAAAACTGAACATGCAACTACCATATAACCCAGCAATTGCACTCCTGGGCATTTATCCCAGAGAAATAAAGACATTTTTACACAAAACCTATACACATATCATTATTGTAATTTATCTCACTAAAGCCAAAAACTTGAAATAGCCCATATGCCCTTCAATGCATCAATGATAAAACATATGTGTCACATTCGTAACATGGAATACAAGAATAACAAACTATTGATACACACAACACCCTGGATGAACAACTAGAGAATTACACTGAGTGAAATAAGCCAAGCCTGACTTATGGTTTTCAGTCTAGCATGTATAGAGCTCAGAAGTCATCATTTTGTCCTAACAACAGTAAAAATCTTAAAAACCTGAAAAATCAAGAACTCTTCTTAGATTCATCATAGAAGTAAGGTTACGGGGCAAAAAAACACAGTATGAAGAGACAGAGCAAGGATCAGAAGCAGACTGAGATATGGCAGGGATATTGGAATTATCAGACCATGAACTTAAAACAACTCTGATTAATATACTAAGAATGTAATTAGATAAAAAAAAAACAGATGGGCATTGTAAGCAGAAAGATGGGCATTCTAAAAAAGAATCAAAAGTGATACTAAAAAAAAGTTTTTTTAAGAAAACACTATGATAGTAATGAAGAAAGCCATAGAGGGGCTCGGTAGTAAACTGGACATGGCTAATTTAAAAAATCTCTGAGCTTGAAGATATCTTACCAGAAACATCCAAAACTGAAAAGGGAACAAAAACTGAAAGAAAAAAAAAAAACAGAACAGACTATCCAAAAACTGTGGGACGACTTGCAGAAGATATGACATATGTGCAATGGAAATACCAGATGGAGAAGAAAGAGAAAAAGGAACAGAAGTAGCATTTGAGGGAATAATAGCTGAGAATTCCCCTCAAAATTAATGACATCAAACCACAGATCGAGAAAGCTCAAGAACACTGAGAACGATAAATGCAGAAACAAATAACAAGACACCTAGGCAAATTATATTCAAATTTCAGAAAACCAAAAATTAAAAAAAAAATGTTGAGAGAAGCCAAAGTTTAAAAATACCTTACCTTTAGAGAAGCAAAGATAAAAATTATATCTAACTTTTCAGAAACCATGCAAACGAGAAGGGCATAAGATGAAATATTTAACATATTGAAAGAAAAAAATCACCAACCTAGAATTCTGTACCCTGAGAAACTATCCTTTAAAAGTGAAATAAAAATAAAAACTTCCTCAGAAAAACAGAAATTGAGAAACTCTGTGTCTAGAACTGTCTTTAAAAAAATGTTAAAAAAAAGTTCTTCAGAGAAAAGAAAAATTGATATAGGTCAGCAACTTGGATTCACATGAAGAAAGAAAAAACTTCAGGGAAAATAAAATAAAAACTTTTTTAAAATTCTTAATGGTTTAACAGATAATCATTGTTCACAGTAACAATAACAACATATTCAATTATGTATGCTTGCATTTGTATACATGTACATATACATTTATGTATGTTTATGTACAAGTGAAATGAATGGCAGTAATGATACAAAGGACAAGAGGGAAGAATTAGGATTATTTTGTTATTATAAGGTTACCTGTAGTACCTGTGAAGCTGGATAGTGTTATTTGAAAGTAGACTTAGATTAGTTGTAAATGTATATTGTAAACTTTAGAGCAACCACTAAAAGTAGTATAAATGATATGCTAAGAAAGGAGAGAAAATGGAATCATAAACTGCTCAGTTGAAACCACAAAAGACAGAAAAGGAGTAAAGGACAAAAATAGGAACAAAGACAAGGGTAACAAATAGAAAACAGTGACAAATATGGTAGATATTAACCCAACTATATCAATAATCACTTTAAATATCAACGGTCTAAATATTATCAATTAAAAGACAGAAATCATCATAGTGTATCAAAAAACTAAACCCAACTATACAAAAACCACTTTAAATATACACATATAGATTAAAAGTAAATGAATAAAGAAAGATACATTATTCTAGAACTAATTAAAAGAAGGGGAATAGCTCTATTAATTTTAGACAGACCAGACTTCAGAGCAAGGAAGTGATCAGTGATAAAGAGAGGTGTTACATAATGATATAGGGGTCAATTTTCCAAGAAAACAGCAATTCTTAATGTGTATGGACCTAACAACAGAGCATCAAAACACGTGAAGCAAAAACTGATAGCACTGTGAGGAAAACTAGATGAACCCACTGTTATAGTTGGAGACTTCAGTAACCCTCTACCAGGAAATGAGAGATCTAGAAGACAAAAAATAAATAAGGTTATAGCTGAACACAACAACACCATCCATAAACTGGATATAACTGACATCTATAAACTACTTCATCTAACAACAGAAGAATACAGAATCTTCTCAAAAATACACATTCTTCTCAAGCTCATGTGGAACATTAACCACTAAATGCTGTAAGACAAATCTTACCAAATTTAAAAGAATAAAAATCAAACACTATCTGCTCTCAGACCACAACCAAATTAAAATAAAAATGAATAACATAAGGACAAAACAAAATATTTGGAGATTAAACAACACAATTCTAAATCATAAATGTATTAAAGAAAAAATTTCAAGAAATTTTTTTAAATATTTTGCATTAAATAAAAATGAAAATGAAACATCAAAATTTGTAGGATGCAGGGAAAATAGTGCCTAGAGGAAAATTCATAGCATTGAATGATTATATTAGAAAAGAAAGATATAAAATTAATCATCTATCACATAGAAAACTAGAAAAAAATCAAGTAAATTCAAAAGAAGTAAATTCAAAAGAAATTAATGAAATTAGAAAGAAGAAATCAATAGAGAAAATCAACAAATCCAAAAGTTTGTTCCGTAAAAATAATGGCATGACTGGCCTAGTTTTAGCTGTCCCTGAATCCAAGCTGGTTCTTCAACTCTTCCTTAAAGCATTTGAGATACCACAGTGGCCTCCATGAATTCCCACTTTTTATTCCGAGTTATCTCAACATAACGTTTGTTTCTTGTAAATAAAAAAAGTACCGCCCCAAATACCAAGAATTTGGCTCTGGCATTTTAAGTAGCATTATTTAAATGTTGTCATCTAAGAATAAATTTAATCCAGAATTCAGTTGTCCTAAAGTCACAAAACCAGCTTCAACAGAGGGAGAAGGATGGGGTGGTTATAGAAATAACTTCTAACTGGATGATGCAGAGAAATTTCCTTTCTTTCTCTGTATTATTTCATCCTGTGTAAAAAAGGAATATTGACAAGATAAAAGGTCTATACCTTCCCTCTCCTTCAAGAATCAACTTAAATATCAACCATCTACTCAAAGTCTGCCCTTGTTCTTCATCTGCAAATAATTTCTTCCTTCTTTCAATACCAATAAACTTCATCTAAAACACTCCCACACTTCTTATCTTGTGTTATAATTAGATGAACATGTTTGATATTTCTTATTAAACTATAAATTTCCTAAGGACAGTGTTTGTTTTATCTTTATTTGCCCACCTATAATGCCTAGTATGATATAGATAAAGCTGGTAGAGTATCTGTTAAAAGAATAAATCAAGGACAAATTGAGACAATTCGCTCAAGATCTGAGGAAGTCCTTTTTAATATAAGAACTATAAACAACAAAGTGTAAATGCACTACATATAAGTAGTTCTGGTTATCCCTCCCCATCACTTACTGATTGTGTGGTCTTGGCCTAGTACTTTAACCTCTTTGGTTTCTCACAAAGTTTCTATGGAAAGGGAAGGTGCAGTGCATTTTATTTGTTTTTGTTTTTAGTTTCATCACTGCTATTTCAAATAAACAAAAATGAAAGTTTCAGTACAATAAAACCCCTACACCCAAGGCATATAAAGATAAAAGTGAGAAATTGGAAATCATAGAGAAGAAATGGGAGAAGATAAGTTAACTGGAACTATAGGTGAAATATTCACTGTAATTGGGCTCTAAATTAAGTCCTAAGCTTTCTGGTAGCCAAGGAAAAAAAGCAAAACACAATAGTGTTTTTAGTTCTCATTGTTAGAAAAAAAAAAAAAAAAGGTTATACCAGATATCAGGAAAGATAAGTCCTTTCCTAGAGCTGGCTTCTGTAGAAATTATGGTGTCATTCCTTCAAAAAGACTAATGAATAACGGGGCAACATCCTTAATTGCCCCTTCTCCAAACTAGTAAGGGTGCAGGAGAGCCTCTAATCCAGAAGGACTCTGCTTCTGGGGGAGATTGGAAAGGGCTCTCAGAAAAGAGTTAGCCCTTAGTCAACCCCCCAGCTACATACAAGCAGTTGTGTCAATTGGCCAGTCACATCATTATTTAATGTTGTTTAATTGGGTGTAGAAAAATGCTTGCCTAAAACAACTATTTTCCATTTGGCATTAAACTGGGCTGTTCTTTCTGACAATAATTTGCCATTGGATTAAGCTCTCTGTTAGGACAGATCATGTCTCCTCAGTGTGAAAAATAAGCCATGATAATAGCATTTGTTTTCTGTTTACTGTAGCAGAAGGACATGTGCCAGATTCATCTAAAAATTCATCAACTGTTTGCAAGTTAAAGAGAAGAGTATTTCAAAAAGAAGTAAGAAGTAAGAAGCTGAGGAAACAACAGCAGCAGAGAGTCAGGACCTTTGAATCTGGGAGAAGTGCCTGAGCTTTCATTGTTCTATTCTCTTTGTTTCTGTGTGTTTAAAAATGCCCTTTTTTTAAAAAAACTAACCCTAAGAGCACTGCTATTTATACCACAAGATTCTGGCTATGTAGGGTGATTTGAACCATATAAAGCCTTACCCAGGAGTAACCAAATCTTCATTGTTGCTGTTGTGACTCAGGAGCTCAAGGAGGCCTAAGCTTGTATCAACTTTCCAAAGTTCATACACAGGCTTTTTCCAGTCCTGGCTGAGGGCACCTAGTGACCCAGAAGACTGTCAATGCTCCTAGAAGAATCTCAGACAATAAGCTACTTGTTCTCATCCTAGTGGCTGGGCACTGGAGAGGTAGTCTTACTCCTTTAGTGCCTGCAACAAGAAATTCTGACTTCAGTGGAGAACAAGGAGGAACAGGAGCTCTGATCCTCCATGGAAGGGAAGAGGGAGCATGTGATACTGGCTCTGGGAACTCACGGGTTTGAGATAGGAAGAGGGAAAGAGAAGGAGCAGGAAGTGAAGGAAGGGAGGGATAACTTTCCTGTGGAGTCACGCCTCTTAGCCTGCAGACAAGCAAGTTAGCTAGCTCTGCAGCTGAGTTGCTGAAACTGCAGAATCTAGAGGCAGGTTGCCAGCAAGGAGGAGCCTGAAATAGAGGAGAGGCTTCAGCAGCATGAATGGTGAAAGGTTGTGACCTGGAATAAAGAGGTTTGTAGAGGTGGCCTTTTCTCAGAGCAGCCTTTCCTCCCAGAGCCATTCAGAAAACTGTCCTCCGAAGGCCCTGAATGTGCATGCCCAGATACAATCTAAAGCTGTACAGATTAGCCTGAGTGACTAGAAGGGAAGCAGCTAAGAAAGAAGCTCCATTCTGACCCATCTGAACTCAGCAGCCCCTGCTCCTAAGCAGCAGCCAGCCAGGCTCTTCCTCCCTTTAAAGAAAGCAGGAAAAGTGCTTTGATTTTCCTAAAACAAACACTGCGTTGAGTAGAGATAAGCCTGGCCACGGGTTGGCTCAAGCTTTCCTATGCAAGGGAAGTCACACATCATATTTCCAACATGAAAACCCAAGAAGGGCTGGGCCCTGAGTGGCAAAAAGCTGGAGAGGCTGCTGGCCCCACTTTCCTTCTTTAAGGACAGACCTACCAAGCTGAGAGGGAGTCTGCTGTGACCCAGCAACAGTGGTAACTGAAGCACATTTCTCTGCCTATGGGCCTGAGTGTCCAGAGCCAACAGGATCCAAAGAAGTCTTCATAAAAGGGACTTTTATGGCTGAGGCTCAAGGAGGTGCCACTTTCCAATCCTGAGGGTTTGAAAAAGCGACCTTGTTTTCCACTGAGAATCTGCCTGAGTAACATTGAGATATGAGAGGCAGGAAGCACATGTGGGGCTTGGGAGCAGTGCGAGGGCTCCCCTCCGTGTCTCCCCTTCCTCACATACCTGCATGCTTCTAACTGTTCTCTGCATTCAGGTCTCAGACATACTTGGGGTGAACAATCAGGAACACAGTGTGCTAAATGCTTTTCACATGTTATCTTTCTTTGCTCAGCAAACCTACCAGGTACTTATATCAACACCATCTACAGATAGGGACACCAAAGCACTGGAAGAAACAACAATTGCAAGGTCACACACAGTTTTAATTGAATAAAACCTGGATTCTCGGCTCTGAGCCAGCTGGCTTTAGGGCTTCCCACAGGTCCTCCAGCACTCCACCTCCAGGTATGAGCCCCACCATCAAGCCACTCACCTGAGCTTGCCCAGCATCTTAATTCCCTTGGTAACTAGTGTTTCATCTACAGACAATGCTAACATGTTCCCTCCGCTTGGCTTGCTCTGCTCAGATACTTTGGCCTCAGTTTTGTGACATTTTGACAATGGTGGTCTCATAAAATGATAATGGAGCTGAAAAATTCCTCTTGCCTAATGATGTCATACCAGTCATAACATCTTAACTTAAAGCATTACTCACATGTTAGCAGTAATACTAGTTTAAACAAACCTATTGAGTGCATTGCCAGTGTATAAAATTATAGAACATATAATTATGTACAGTATATAATACTGGATAATAATAATAAATGCCTGTGTTACTTGTTTATGTATTTACTATGCTATACTTTTTATCATTAGAGTGTACTCTTTCCTATTTATAAAAAAATAGTTGACTGAAACTGGCTAGAAAATGACACAGATAATAGAGGCTTTGTTCATCCTTCTTGCAACCAAATCAAAGTTGTGACAGAAACACAGAGCAAACAGCAAGCAAAGTCACTGGAGATCTAGATGAACAGAAGCACTACAACTGGGAATAGAAATAACTAATCAACCTGCAACAATAGAAAGTAGGAGGGGGTGAAGAAGCAAGACTGCGTGGTCCCCAGTGGCTTAGTGAGACAGAGGCTGCGGCAGCTGGCAGCAACAGATGCCTCTTAAAGGGACCATACTGTGTCTGTGAGCAGACTTTAGTGGTGATGAATCTGTTCTGCTCGGAGCACCAACACAGGGTTGGCTCCATTAAGGGTGTGTGGGGACACCAGTGACTTACAGGGGTACACTGAGTTGTCAAAGTGAGGGCCAGAGGCAAGGATCTCTCCCGGGCAGAGTTACCAACAGTATCTACTGTTCCTCTGTTGAACTCTCCTCACCTCCCTGTACTCAGACACAGTGCCATCATAGCTGAGACATCATCAAAGTGGATAACAGAGGTCACTCTGCCCAGAGGATTCCCTGAAACTATGCCTCCCCAACTCACAGCCTCACCCAAGCCACATCCATTTGTGTTCTCAGAAATCCAGTGAGCCTTGCTGAGTAGCACCAAGACTCACACTAGTAACAGCTGGCCTTGACTTCTGAAGTGGTCTCTTAAGGCAACTATAAGCACAGAATCTGTGAATTGCTTGCTAAATCTCAACAGGTGGCCTCAGAGGGGCACAGGTTGTGGCTAAACTTGGCTTGCAGCTGAACCCCTTAAGATTGTGCCAGAGGCCACCTACTACACAAAGCCACACTAATAAGACAAGGAGACTTAGGAGCTTTGCTTAGTATATAGAGACAGACACAGAAAGGCGGCCAAAATGGGAAGACAAAGAAACAGAAACCATATGAGAGAATAGCACAGAGATCCAGGAATAATGGAGTCAAGTAATCTAACAGAAGCAGAGTTCAAAACACTGGTTGTAAAGATGCTCAATGAACTTATGGAAAGTGTAGATGAATTCAGTGAAAACTTCAACAAAGAGATAAAAATGGAAACAGAAATTATAATAGAACTATTTATAATAAAGAACACATTATCTGAAATGAAGAGGATATTAGAAGAAATAAACAAAGTGGATAAAGAAGAGAATCAAACCACCATTATAGAGTATGGGGAAGCCAAGGACACTCGATCAGAATGGCAAGAAAAAATAAGCCAAGACTATAATAATAATTTAAGAAGCCTATGAGACATAATTAAATGTAAAAATATTTAAGTCACGAGGTGCGGTAGCACACACCTGTAGTACTAACTCTTCAGGAGGCTGAGGCAAGAGGATCCCTTGAGCCCAGGAGTTCTGAGCTGTAGTGTGCTATGCCGATCAGGTGTCTGCACTAAGTTTGGCATCGATATGGTGACTTCCTGGCAGCAGGGGACCACCAGGTTGCCTAAGGAGAGGTGAACCAGCCCAAGTGGGAAAATATTCATCTCATAGGGGTACCTGAAGGAAAACAAGAGGTTGATGAGCTATTTGAAAAAATAATGATGAAAATAATGATGGAAATACAACTCCAGGAAGCTCAGAGAGTCCAAAAAAAGATGAATCCAAAGAGGCCCATACCAAGATACATTATGATTAAAATGCCAAAAGTTAAATACAAAGAAAAAAATCTTAAAAGCAGCAAGAGAAAAGCAGTTAGTTACCTATAAGAGCACACTCATAAGACTGGCAACTGATTTTTCAAAAGAAACTATGCAGGACAGAAGGGCCTGGCACAAAATATTCAATATGATGAAAATCCAGGATCTACAACCAAGAATACTCTATCCAGCAAAGCTATTATTTAGATTCACAGGGTAGATAAAGAGCTCCCAGACAAAAATAAGCTAAAGGAATTTATCAACACCAAGCCAGAATTACAGAAAATGTTGAAGGGATTTCTTTAAGAAGAAAAAAAAACATGTATCAAAACATGAGTAAAGAATCATAATAATAAACCAGACTGAAAATACATATCACTTATATGTGAGATATAAACCTATAAGCAACAAATGAACAGGACAAACAGACTCAGGGACATGGACAATGGGCTAGTGGTTACAAGAGGGTAGAGGAAGTGGGAGGAGGGAAGAGGTAGACAAGGTCAAGGTGGTCAAATATAGAAGGAGGTGAGATGGGTAAAGGGGATCAAATATATGGTAGCTGAAGAAAATTGGACTTTGGGTGGTAATCACACAATAGAATATATAGTGGTCAAATTATAAAATACACCTGAAAATTGTATAATTGTATTAACCAATGTTACCCTAATAACTTTTAAAAAATGGTAATAACTACATTCTTATCAATAAGTACCTTAAAAGGAAAAGAATTAAGTGCTCCAACCAAAAGACAGGATAGCTGAATGGATAAGAAAACAAGACCCCTACATACACTTCCGAGTAAAAGATACACACAGACTAAAAGAAAGGGGATGAAAAAAGATACTGCCCTGATGGAACTAGATGGTATTTATTGTACTGAATAAAATAAATTAGGGAGAGAAAGACAAATATTGCATGATTTTACATACATGTGGAATCTGCAGAAAAAAAAATAAACAACAACAACATAAATGGAAATAAACTCATAGATACAGAAAATATTTTGAGGGCTATTATATGGTAGCAGGGTAGAGAGGATGGTGAAAAAAGGCAAAGGGATTAAGAAGTATGAATGAATAGTTACAAATAGACATGGAGATATAAAGTGTAGCATAAGGAAAATAGTTAATAATGTTGTAATAAACATGTAAGGGGGAAGAGAAGAGGGATGCTAGATTTAGTTGCGTGATTACCTTGTGAGTTATATAGATCTCTAATCACTGTGTTGTACAACTGAAATGAAAATATTACTGTATTCCAACTATAATTGAAACAAACTTTTTGAATTGTATGATGTAAATATAAGCAACTAATTGTTTATTATATTTCAATCAAGCTGGAATAAAAAATTGTTGTCTGTAAAACAGTGTGCTATGTTTCTCCAGCAGTCAGCTGCATCTCTTTTCTCTTGCGCTTGATTTAATTTCACGTTGTTTATAAATTTATTGGAGCCTAAGTGAACAGTGATTAAGTCTACAGTAATGTCCTAGGCCTTCACATTCACTCACCACTCACTCACTGATTTACCCAGAGCATCTTCCAGTCTGCAAGCTCCATTCACGGTAAGCACCCTATACAGGTGCATTATTTTTTATCTTTATTTTACCTTATTTTCATTGTTCCTTTTTTATGTTTAGATATGTTTAGATGTAGAAATACTTACCATTCTGTTACAATTGCCTACAGTATTCAGTACAGTGACATGCTGTACAGGAATGCTTACAGCCTAAGAGAAATAGGCTGTATCATAGAGCCTAAGTAGATAGTGGGACATACCATCTATGTTTGTGTAAGTATACTCTGATGTTCACACAAAAAGGGAATTGCCTAACGATGCATTTCTCAGAACCTATCCCTGTTAGTAAGCAGTGCATAACTGTTTTCTTCTCTTTCACTAAAAAAAAAAAAAAAAAAAAAAAAAAAAAAGCCAACTCCACATAATTTCTCTCAAAGGGAAGAATGAGGAGGGGGGAAGCAGGAGAAATGAACTGTTCCCCCTTTCTAGCCCAAATACTCTTTTTAATTTTTATCAGTATATACGTATATACATATATATTACATATATACTATTTGTTTTCAAATGGTATCATACTTATACTTATCTTCAATTTATTTTTGACAATTCTAGACACCTTTTCATATTAATATGTGTAGCTTTTTATGGGCTTTGTGGGAATTGTGCCTCCCAAAATTTTTATATTGAGGTGCTAACCACCAGTACCTCAGACTATGACTGTTTTTAGAGACAGGACCTTAAAAGAGGTAATTAAAATGAGGTCATTAAGGTCCCTAATCTGATATGACTGGTGATCTTATAAGAGGGAGTGGATAGGACACAGAAGATCCTGTGAAGACACAGGAAGAAGAGAGCTGCAAGCCAACAAGAAAAGCCTCGGAAAAGATTAGCCCTACTGACACTTTGATCTTGGACGTCCAGCCTCCAGAATTGTGAGAAGATTGCTTAAAACACCCAGTCTGTGGTACTAGTTATGGCAACCCTGGAAAACCAGTACAGGTTTACCACATTTCTTAACTGCCACATAAAATTCCATTTTATAAATGTATCATCATTGATTTAAATAGTTGCCTTTTTTTATGGAAATTTAAGGCCTGCCTGCCTTCCTCCCTTTTTTTCCTTCTTTCTTCTCCTTTTCAATTACAAATAATGCTGTTATAAACATTCTGACATATACTTTTGCACATTTATGAGTGAGTGTTCCTATAGATTAGATTCAACAAAGAAGAGTTCTCATGTCAGATAAGAAGCATACTTTGTAAGTCAGTTTACATTGCCTGGGAACTTTGAGTTTTGCAGGCATGTAATTTGTTAAATAATTCATCACCATTTTTTTTTCTAAACTAAATTGGCTTCCTGCTCTTTCTGTTTAATTTTTTGGATTTCATTCAAACTTTTTCATAGACAGGAAACTAAAGAGAAAAATAAAACAAAGAGTCAGTCACACACTTAACTCCGGAAAATGACAGAACCCCTCAATCTCACAGAAGTCAGGAAGCCTTTTCTGTCTCCAGCTTCACTTTGGGGCTCTTCATCTCTTGAGTTCCTTACACAATTCCTTAAACTTACAGAGACCATAGTAAATGACCTAGGAAGCCATGCAATCATAAGGGTCAATGTGATGGTCACTGCTAAGTCCCTCCAGGCATAGCTGTGTGAGAAAGGCAGCAACGTAGCAGTGTTGGAGAATCCTCTGTGGTTGGCTTCAGAGTTCAACACATTAATGCAGAGACTCATTTCTGGCACAAAACATATAAGTCTATATTCTTCTCTCCTCTCCTAATTTCTCTTACTTAAAAAAAAAAAAGTCAAAACTATGTGATTTCAGAATGCCAGTCCCCTGTTTAGAAACCAGACTCCCCATTGCTATGGCCTAGCATAAAGTCTCAACTTTGTGGGCAGGAATTCAGGTCCTCCATAGTCTGTTTCTTACCCATCACACCTTTCTGACCTGGTGCCTCTGCTCCAAGTCAGCTTCTTCATCACCTCACAAAGAGGCTGCAGTTATCCCTTGTCTGGTGCCTTTGCTTAGGTTAATTGAACAGTCTCTTCATTAGATGGTGAGCTCTCTGAATTCAGATTCTATGTCTCACATTCCATATTCCTGGATTCTAGTGAGAAAATGATAAATAGCGAAATGAAAAAAGGATGAGAAAAAGAATATTGAAGGACACAGTGCCTGCCTTAAGGAGTTTACCTTCCAATCAATCCATCCATACTCTGGCCATCTCCCATCTATCTCCTCCAGCCTCCAAATTCAACCTGTGCTTTCCTCATCCATCTCTATTCTTCCTCCTCTACAAAACTTTTGGAACAACTCTGTACTCTTTATTTCCTAAGTATAGGCACAACCCCCTAAGCTGGAATATAGGCCTTTTAAGGGTAAGAACCATTTCTTGGGCTTTTTCCTTATGCTCTGCAGCAACAAGCACACACTATAATAGATAGCTACTGGAATGAACTAAAAACACTGTCCAATAATAAATCCATTCTCTTCTGACATTGAGAGAACAATCAAACAGAAATTTGGCTGTGAAAATTTTCTGTGAGATCAAAGGAGCAGGAAGAACTATTCTCACTGTTTCTAGCCCTAAATCCTACCAAGCTAGTTGTCACTTACCAGCAGCGGTTTTCAAATCTGCAAAATGGACCTAATAATAGGACTTACTTCATTGAGCTGCTATGAGGATAAACAACATGTAACATAAATATTTATAACCTATAAAACCACTTAACATATATAACGTATAAAGACTTAATAGTTCCTGGGAGGAATGTAGAAAACCCTTCATTATTAGCAGCACAGGCTTATTATTACTTCACCTTCCAAAAGGCATCCAGTTTCTTTTCCGATGGCCCAGTACAAAGAGAATGCAGTGATGAGAGTTACCCACTGGGCGGCAGTGCAGAGTTCAAAATGGCTTTTGGTGTCTAGGTATAGGCTTAATAAGTACAGGGAAGAAACAGAAATATTTAAGTACCACTTTCCTACTCACTGACATCCCAAACTACTTTAAAAGCCCGTAAGAACTAAGGGAATCCCAGAGGCAATAGCAAACCCATGTACTGAGATTTCTCGAAATATTTGAGATATGAATTTTTTTTCTCCTTCCGAGGGCTGCCTACATATGGAAGAGCAGGTAGGAGGGTTTTCAGTGGGAAACTTCCAAAAAGAGTAGAGAAACATGAAAATTCCCAAAGTATAAAGGCAAAAGATACATCTCCTTTTGCTTCAGAATAAGTGACAGACCAAAGCTTTTGAAAACCCCCCTTGGAGCTGAGATTTTCAATTTCTGGAATTAGGGAGTCTTCGGGTTAAAAGGAACCATGTAGTCCAATGCCTCATTTAACAAATTAGAAAATGGAAACCAAGAGAAGATAAATCATTTGCAGAAGGTCACTGGACCCAGAGATAACAGAGCCTAGACAGAAGGTTGGGTCTCCTGACCCCCAAAGCCAAGTCCAAGCCACCAGAGTCATGTATAAATAAGAGCAAAGCAACTTACCAAGACATAGTGCTCTGAACTCATGAGAATTAGGAAACTCTCCCATTAAGCAATTAAGTATTTACCTAATTATCTCAAAAAGCAATCTATATGTCTCAAATTTTCCCAGAAGGCAGGGAGAAAATAGCAGTGTCCTAAACCATTGGAATCTTCATTTGAGATAGAGACTGGGCAGCAAGTAGATATACCCAGGTTGTATTAAGATTATCTTACCCAGATATACTACATAAAGCTTCTCATTCAGAAGATCCTCATTTTTCTCAGCCTTACTCTGATCCATTTGCCAATCCAAAACAAAGTATTCCACATTAAAGCTGCAGGATTCTTTATGGGTAACATATGGGGTCATAATATCTTATAACCTAGTGGTAGTGTCCCTAGAGTTAATATAACTCTGTTAACATGTGTTTCTGTTATTCCCATCCTCAGATATGTATATTAAAATATATTATGTATAATATATGGTTAATCAAAAGATACAGGGAGTATATTAAAAAATAAATCTATTTATATGACCTACACTGAAATACATTTAAAATACCATACAGTTGCTTTCACATTAATGTAGGTGGACTTTCTCTCTCTGTCTTTCCCTCTGATCACTCTATTTTTTTCCTTTCAATCTCCCATGTCTCCTTGTATGCTTTCATGGTGCCAAGCTAACCACAGAACAGTATGATTAGAGGTAGGGGAAGTGTGATGCCAGGAACTAAGTCAGTCACTAAGGAGATGTGGTAGGAAGTGAAGAGCAACAGGAGGAAAAAAAAAAGTATCAGTCATTTCTTCCCTGTGCATCCTGGCAGTACTACATTTAGAACTTAATCCAGAGAAGAGATCAAAAATATTCACTTTCCTCTCCCCTTGTTCCATGTATCCAAAAGTGGCCCAATTTTATACTTCCTTTCTAAAGCAAGAAAGTCATATAGAGGGAAAACATTGATCTGCAGTTTCCTCTGATACTTTT
Source organism: Macroglossus sobrinus (assembly GCA_004027375.1). Classification (NCBI taxonomy): domain Eukaryota; kingdom Metazoa; phylum Chordata; class Mammalia; order Chiroptera; family Pteropodidae; genus Macroglossus; species Macroglossus sobrinus. The sequence goes on along the minus strand of PVKZ01000731.1, from coordinate 107,992 downwards.
TTATTGTCATACCCTGTTCACAGCTAGTTATCAAGACCAGCTCACACTAAAAACTATATATTTCTTGAATTTGTCATCTTCAATACACTTATACTGCCCTAGTCCAGGCTTTCATGGCCTTAAATCTGAATTATTGTAGGAGCCTCTTACTTGGTCTTTCTGCCAACAGTCTTTTTTTATCCTAATCATGCTTACTACAAGCTCACTAGAGTTGTGAGCTGATTAAAATCAGCCTATTTTTAAAATCTGATTTAAAATTCTTCCATGGCTCCCTATTGCCCACTAAAGCACAAATTTCTTAACATGGCATAGAAGATCCTTCATCATGAAATCCCAGGCCAACCTTCAAACCTCATTTCCCATCACTCTGCCCACCACTCAGTCTATAATCCAGCCATACCAAGCTATTTTCATTTCTGAAACTCCCATGCCATTGTACATGCTGGCTCCACTATGAGGAATGCTCTCCTCCTTATCTACTAACAAATGCTATACATTCTTCAAGATCCAACTCCAACATCACTTTCTTTATGGAGTCTTCCCTGATCCACTGAAAGTGATTACTGCAATCGCTTCTTCTATAATCCCTAGATCTATATACCTATCTCTATTATAGCCTTTCCCCTAATGCATTACAATCATTTGCCTATATCTGTCCCCCCCCCAATAAAATGTGAGCTTCTTAAGAACCAGGACAAGTATTTTTACTCTATAATTAATTCATTAAATATAGAGTTTAGAGTCCTGACTCTGCCACTTACAAGTTGGGAGAACACATACATCTTTGGCTCTCAGTTTCCTCACACAATGCTCATATATAGTTGATGCTAAATGATGGCTACTATTATATTATTACTGTGTGTCATGTACTTACTAAGTGCAAGATCAATTAAGGCCTACCCTCAATGTGTTTCGAGTATAATTGAAGAGAGACAAACAATTAGTGCCATAACAGAAGGACACAGGTTGACAGGAGATCATGAAATGGAACATCTCCTGTCAGACTAGAAGTCTTTCCTGGAGGAAGGACTGGAAGGGGATGTATCTGGAGCCAGAAAGGGTGGGGATAGATTATTGACGTACTCCAAGTGACCCATGATTCTGGTCTACATTAAGGTAGCAGCAGCCACAGGGAGAAAAAAAACAGAGGGACCAATTTTAAAGACATTTGACAGGGTAGAATCAAGTCATGGGACCAGATGACCAGTGAGATGTGGGGGGGTCCCGTTCAGGGAGGTGTCTGGGTGCACACAGGCTCACAAGAGGTTTAGGTCTGCCGATTACTGAGCCATCAATATCTTGGTTTTAGCAGAAACAATGCAAGAGTGTATGAACTCCAGGGAAAGTGTGTGAAATGAGCTAAGCAGAGGGCTGCAAAAAGCACCACTTTTAAGGCTTCAGGAGTAAGAGGAGCTCATGAGGGAAACTGAGAAAGAACAACCAGAGAGAGAAGAGGAATCTAGCACAGAAGCAGCCAAAGAAGCAGAGATTTTCCTAGTGCCTAATACCTGGGAGATAAACAGATGTTTGTGGAATAATTGAATGAATCACTGAATTTAAATGACCCACTTAAAACTGAAGACATGAAAAATCTTCAGAGGAATAAGAGCATACCTATTATTTTACCCCAATAGAATCTTTGAAGTATTTAAGAACATGGAAGAAAAGACCTTGGAGTTCAGTAGAGGAGCAGATAAATCTGAGAAGGGAAGGCTGGCTGAACTCCACTCCATGAATGAAAGAGAGCATAGATTTCCTCAAGGCCATCTGAGAGTCAGAAAAATCAAGTGAACCGACAGCTTCAATGCTAGTGAACCCCTGGCATTGTGAGCCTGCAAACGTGATACAACATGAGAGCCACACAAGAAATACAGGGGGGAATGGGACAAGTCACAGGCACTATGAGGAAATAATCACAGAAAAAAAATGAATGTGAGAACCTTGATTAGATTCTATACATGACATTCTTGAGTCAATTGGAAAAATTTAAATATGAACTAGATATCTGATGCTCTCAGAAAACTGTTAATTTTCTCAGGTATGATAATGGTATCATGCTTATGTAAAATTTGTCCTTATCCTTAGGAAATGCACTCTGAAATATTTAGGAGTAAAGTGTCTGGTTATCAAGTAGTTTAATAAAAAAAAAAAAGTCTCCATAAAAGAGATGAAGCAAATACAGTAAAATAATAATTATAAACTCTAAGTAAGAGATATATGATTGTTCATTGCTCTATTCTTTTCACTTTTGTATGTCTAATATTTTTTCATAATAAAATTTTAGGGAAAGAATGAAAAATATAGTCTTCAGAACTTTGGAGATTCATCTCCCCAAAACAGTTATGCAATATTCAGAAAGCAGGAATCATATTGACTTCTGAGGAGCTAGGTAAAAGGCTAGCGTCCCAAAACAGTACAAAAAAAAAAATAATAATGATACCACATTTGCTATTTTTTTTAATGTCAGGGAAACAACTATAAGAAGACTAACCTTAACCCACTTATATTTCAACACAGATTGGGACATAACAACTATGAAAATTCTCTGAGAATTCTTGAGTCTATGAAACTTATTCCTGACTTAAAGTAATAACTAGCTGGCATTTGTTGAACATTTGCTACATTCCAGGCACTGTGCTAAACACAGCTCATTGATTTCACACAATAGCTGTGTAATAGCTGTATGAGGTAAATACTGCTATTTTACCTTTTATAGATAAAGCAACTGAAGTTTTGTCCCCTCACTAAAAGTTTTAGTACTTGTCCAACTGCCCTATCTACATAGACCTTCCTAACTTCGGTCTTCATAACTTTTCTCCCCTTTCCCTTCAGGGCCAGTATGGAAACTAAGCCCAGTGGTTACCAGCCTAGGGTTCTGCCTAGCTCTTGGAGTTTCCCAACCTCTTACCCATACCTTTCTAAACTGTTTTTTATCAAATTTCTCTTTAAATTATCCTAATTTGAGGGTGTCATCTATTTCCTATTGTAATCCTCAGTGATAGTGGAAGGGAGAGGGAGAGAAAGAGAGAGAGAGAATGGAGAAATGTTAATTCCACCTAACAGTAAGTTGGGTCAGGAAGCAACCCCAGTTGATGGAGAAGAAAACCCCTACAAAAAAAATGAAGGCAAAATGGCAAAACTCTGGGCATAGTAAAACCAATTTGGAGAATAATTTGAAAATGGCTAACAATAAAGTTGAACATGCACACACCCGATGGCCCAGAAATTTTATCCCTAAAAGTTCTCATACTATATAGGTACAAAATTTTCACAACAGAATTGTTTGTACTAGCAAAATTCTGGAAACAACCTATATCTCCATCATCCATATCCAAATAATGAAATAATATACAAGACTGAAAAACAAGCAAGAACTACATGTATCCACAGGAATGACTACACCAGATGTAACAGAGCATAACTTGCAGAAAAACAGGGAACATGCAGAGATATATGCAGGTGCTACCCTGCATATACAGTTGAAATGCAAAGCACAAAGCAAACTATGCATTGTTTAGGGATATAGATATATGTAGTAAAAGAATAAAGCAATGGCTATGTATGATAAATAGCAAATTCAAGGTGGTAGTTACCCCTGGCCAGGGAGGGAGGGTCATGGATGGGGAGGCTTCCACAGAGCTTCAACTCTATGGGTGATGTTTTATTTCTTACTCTGGGTGATTAATAAAGCACCTAAGCTTTATTTTAGTATTCCTTATTTCTTCTCTATGTCTTATATATTTAATAATCATTTTAAGGAAAGAAAAGGAAAAAAATACCTTCTGAAGGTTTCCAGGGAAAATAAAGAGCCACATCATTGCTAGACTCCATTGCCAAAGTCTTACTCATTTCTCATTATTCTTTTCTGTCCCTTTGACACTCAAAGTAATTCAAACCATTTGAGGTTTCCAGGGCCTCAATTCCAGGTTCATTTGGTGGCAGGGTGGTTCCAAAAAGCCAAATGCCAGCCCTAAAATCCTCAGAAGAAGCTCCACTGGGAAACATACAAGAAAGTAATCAAGTGGATAGACTTCCTACTAAGGAGATAGACTATCGGAATCATGGCATTGCCTCAAGAACACGTTCCTAAGTCATTCCAAGGAATCTTTCAGGGGAAAATAAAGGACTAGGTAATTGTCTCCCTGCTGACAAAAAGAGGCTGACAAGGCCTCCTGAAGTACAGCGAAGTAGTGAAGAGACTAGTTTTGGAAGGAAGCTAACTTAAGCTTGAATTCTGGCCCTGCCACTGGCCAAAGGTAACTTTGCTCAAGTTACTTCACATTTTGAAACCCTGGTTTCAGCATCTGTAAGGTTGGATTGATCAATCCTCAGGGGGTGGTTGTAAAGACCAAATAAGATTGTGTTTACACACCAGAACAGTGCCCTCAGGTAAAAGGGCTCTCACTGCTCTGACCCCTCTTGGTTCAATTCACTTCTCTAGGGAAGCTCCTGTCTTGGAAATACTGACAGTTGTCTCTGCCTCAAACCCCAGGGTGCTGTGTGTAACTCTTACGAGGGGCACTGCAGACTCAGTCCTAAGAGGGCTCTTCAAGAGTTCATGTCATCTTCCTGAACACACTTTCTTATTTTTCCCAAAGTCTCTTTTCTCAAAATTCTCAACACCAACACCACCACTTCAGAAGTATCTGCTAGATCACCCATGGTGGAAGTGATGGGTCCTCCCTCTTGAGACTAGAAGCCCAGTCCCAGAAAGCATTGGCCTAAATCCCTGTGTATACTGTTGGGATTGTGGTCCCAAGAAGGGGCACAGGAGAGGAAGCAGAAAGAACGGGACTGATTATAACAATGTAAGGATGTGGCTAAAATCTCATCAAACTCCAACCATTCACCATGACAATATTTTCACCATGTTCCTAAATCTGATTTTTTGTGAGGAGGTTCCCTTCTCTCTTACTCTCCATCTTGCCCTTTCTGCCAAAATCACTCTCCTTTGGAAACAATTAGTTCTGTTTCTTCTTTAGAATGCCTCTGGAAGCCAGGAACTCTTATCTCCCTCAACAACATTCTGACCAGTGCTTGGAATGTGATTGACGTTACTGACTAAACACAAGAGAACAAAACATGCGTGATCTTCCCAACTGAACACCAAGGGGGCAGGGCGCTGAGTGCCTGAGGTACAGAGCCCCGTTACTGGGAGCAGTGACATGTCATCGCAATCCTCTCCAGGCTGCCCTGGGCTGGGGATGATGCTGTGGCATCTGGAGAATTTGAAGGAAGACATTCGACTCTTCTGGGATTTGTTGCTAGGATTGAAGGCTTCAGGGCTGATTCACCCAACTGGGCTGGGTGCAAGCCAGTGAGCCACGAAAAGACTCTCTGGGTCACACACACTGCAATTGGCGCTGCCAGTTCAGCCTGCTGGGGACCAGCCAGAGCTCTGGGGGGTGGGAGGGGCACAATGCAGGGAGCAAAGACATTTTGACAATAAATGAGGTTTTTTCTCTACTGGGAGAAAAATGCATTCCTCTCTTGAGGATGAATTCCAAAGCAAATTGTTCCTGCCTCTCGTCAAAGGCCAGTGAGGTTAGGAAACTGCTCTTTCCTTCTCCATAACGCTTAAAATGACAGGCAGTTTTGTCTGCTCCAGAGGGCTTTAGTGTAAACTACCCCCTTACCTTACTTGGAGCTCTCCTGAGGTGGGACCCAGCCCCTCTCCTTCCTCTTATATTTGTTCCAACATAATAGGAAATATATATATATTGATCTCTGCCCTCCTCCTTCTTAACACAGAACTCTTAAAACCCTTGAAATTTCCTGGGTGATAGGAGTGTCTTTTTTTCTAAAGAGGTGACTCTTGATGAGCTCCTGGGTGGCCCCTGGGTGGAAGCTGATCACCAGAAAGACCAAGCTGTGATTAGAAGCTTGGAAATTTTAGCCCCACTCCCCCATCCTCTGGGAAGGGGACTGAATTTGAGACTGAGTTAACAATCCATCATGCTCACTGAGGAAACCTTCATAAAAATCCCTGAACTACAGGGTTTGGAGAGCTTCAGAATTGGTGAACACATCCACGTGCAGGGAGGGTGGTGTACCCCAACACTATGGGGACAGAAGCTCCTGCTCTCAGAACACTTGTGGTCTTCATGCTATGTATCTCTTCAGGTGGCTGTTCACCTGTATCATTTATAATAAACTACTAAACATAAATCAATGTTTTCTTGAGTTTTGTGAGCCATTCCAGCAAATTATCCTCCATAAGGGGGACTGCGGGAACCCTCAACTTTGTAGCTAAGTCAGTTAGAAGCGTGAGTATCCTGGGAACCCATTACTTGTGACTGATGTTGTAGAGAGGGCAGCTTTGTGGGACTGAGCCCTTAAAAATGTGGAGTCTGATGCTCATTCCAGCTAGTTAGTGTCAGAAGTAAATTAAATTATAGGACACCCAGTTGGTGTCCGGAGAGCTGGAAAATTGGTTGGCATGGGAGGAAAAAAACAACATATTTGTTGTCAAGAGTGTTGTAAGAAGAGAAAGTTTTCCTTAACCCCTAAACCAACCCGTGGGAACTTTTCCTTAGAAAGGTTTTATTGGCAATTGCTATAATGGAAAACAGAAGGGATAACAAAATAACAAGACCAGGAATGTGACAGCGTTTTGAGTAATTTTGCAAAGATCTTAACAGTTGCTGACTTCTAGGTTAGACATCAACCTAAACCCCTCCAGATCCCTTCCAGACCTCTATCTAGATGATCGTGTCAAGTGGGCTTTCCTGGCTAGCTCCTTCTTCCACCAGAACCTTCTATCAGGTACTGTGTCCAAGCCTCCACTCTGGACCCTTCACCTTGGATTCCTTTCAGTCTGCAGTTGGTTTCTGAAGAAGTCATCCCTGCCATGGCCTCTCCCTGCAGAAAAGAATGAAGAGAAGCCCCTTCTTCTCTAAACAGCAACCAATACCAAATAATCATCTACCAAAGTTTAAACCATAACTGTGCCTAGAAACCCAGGCTGTTAAAGGTAAAGAAGTATCCTAAAGGAACATTAAATATTAAATCTACCTTTCTCACTTCGAAGAAAGAAAATGGGATTCTAAGAGAGAATCTTGAATCTGAGACTAACCCAGTCTTCAATTCCCAATTGGTTTGTTATTTGAAACACATCCCACTCCTTCCCTGCATGTCTACTTGCTAATATTGTCAGACCAAAACAAAACTGATATCTGAAGTGGAAAACATTCTCCAAACAAAATGAAACTTTCCCTCAGGAAACTTGGTGTTTCCTCCTAAGGCAAGTGCATGGCATCCCCTGCATGATGGACACTCTGGCCCTCCTGTACCTCACTCCCTCACCACAGTGCAGCCCCAGAAGCCTTCTTTCTCAGGCCCTCCTGTGCCCCACTCCATTTGGCCCACAAGCCCCAGACCACTACTCTCCTTATGAAAGGTTTCCATCCCCCTTCAACTGGGCTGTGTCCCATTCTCGCCCAAGCTTTCCCTGGTCAGTCTACCCCATACACCCACACACACCCAGACCCCAGTTCTCCTTCTTAGTGTCATTTCGTCTCTTCTTGGCACTTTCCACATCTGTCACTTTCCTATCCCTTTGCCTTTGACTTCCTTGCTCTGCCTCCTCAGCTAGCTGCCCAAAACAGAGCTGTTTCTATCCTAGTCACTGTTGTATCGTAGCACCTAGCACTATGGCTGGCACATGGTGGATATTCAGTAGATATAGGGAAAGTGTTCATAGATGAGATGACATCACAGAGGCAAGACACAGATTTTAAATACTTACAACTTTATTAGGAGTAGGCTGTTGTCCCCGCAGCAGCCAACCCCCATGTATACACAGTATACACAGCCCAGCCAGTTTCTTCCATCCTTTTGTAGGATATGGAATACAAAAGAACCAAACATAAAACAGGGGAGCTCTATAAATGAATGTCTAGTGCCTTCCAGAGCCAACTCCCAGGCTGGGAATTCTCAAGTCTCTCTACCTGTCCTCAGCTCCCACTCTAGTAGGCAAGGCCCAGAAATTTGAACTCCTTCAATCAGTGCACACAATGGGCAGAGGAGGCAGGAGGCTTCTAAACCTTTCTGGTCCACACCCCACAAAAGTTGCTGGAGCCCTCAGAATGTTCCTCTCCTCCCACAGACATTAGATACCATCTTAACTGTTTTATTCCATCACAAAAACCTATGCCTTGAGGCTTGTCTCTGCTCAGCCTTGGAGAGCATGGTGGGATTAGTGAAATGGTTTTAACCTGTCTTTAGACAGGACAAACCTCTCAAGTTGTCTTAGTCATACTTCTTTTAAAAAGGAAAAATAAAAAGAAAAAGAAAAACATTACAACAGAAAAGAGCATTAAGACCCAGCTTGTGTTGAGAACAAGATTGGTTGTCCTCCTTGAAATGATTTATAAAGCCACTCTGCTAGGGGACCAGACACCCCCACTGATGGCAGCTCCCTTCCCACCCACCCCATTCCCTGATCCATTCTGCACAGCCCCCATGCCACCCTATCCTCACCGAGGATGGGTGCACCAAGCGCAGGGCACAGTGCTGTCGTCGGCTAGCGGGACCTACATTTGGCCTGGCACCCCGGGTTCTTTGTGGCCCTGCAGCCCCGCAGTGTTCACTCCTGCACAGAGAAGGAATCTGCCTCACTCTGCTCTTTCAGGAAGACTGCATCCCTGCCTCTAAGATCTGCACACCCTCTGCCCTGCCACAGGAGCTCTGCTCAAGGGCCCAGGCCAGAGTTAGACTGAGATTAGAACACCACACAGAGGCCTGCCTGGCTGGCTGGCTGGTTTGTGGATTCTGACTCTTAAGGGAAACCAAATAAAAGACACTTGCCCTGATGTCACCTCTCTGAAACCCAGGACTCATTACCTACACTCAGAAGCAGAAATCTTCCATGTACTCACTAGGGCAGATGTACCCTCAAATACCCTGCTTGGCCAAAGGACCTCTAACCCCAAAACATATTCCCACTTAGAGATATAGAAAATGCCCTGGTTGCTATTCCCCTAGCATGTCTCCAAGACAGACAAGTCTCCAGCAGTTTCTACTGGTGCTGCCAAGGTCTCCTGGGTCAAGTAATTGATTCTTGGTATCTCCTGACATGTTCCCACGGCACCCAGAAGAAAGAGACCCTGTCTTTGTATTTTGAGCCACAATGAGTGGACAGGTTGTAGAGAGCAGGAAGCCATACACCCAAGCTCATCTTTGAGAGCAGGAAGCCATACACCCAAGCTCATCTTTGTGTGTAGCAAAGACTGGGCAGCTCAGTCTACAGAGGAAAACATCCAGGTCTTCTGGAAGTACCAGGTCACCACTGCCCCAGGGAAAGGGACAAGGGTGGGTTCCCCAAGAACACAGCCAGAGGTAGCAAATAGTGAATCCCATTTTCCAACTGCAGAAATTGTAGCCTGGGATGCAATGTGACATATGCCTAAGGCCAAACTGCATGGAGTTGCCTGGATGAAGACCAATGTGCAGGTACATGGATATTCAGCACCCAGCCCTCCTGGGCTTACCTCATGCCCTCTTGGTGGGCATAGGACCATGGCTACTTTGAAGCATCTCTGAGGCAATGCAGAGCCTACAGCATCAGCCTAATTTATACTGTCTCTCTGGAGGAAGAAGCCATCAGAATTGGGGCCTCCTCCTCCCCACCCCAAGGTGACATTCTCTCAAAGCTCAAACCTAGCCCCAGTGATAGGCAGAACCCTCTAGATCTCTTTTCAAACTTCTTGCTTTAGCCACAGAATCCATCTTCCCTTATAAGTTTCAGCATCTTTTTCAATAGTCAGATCCCTCTTTAAGAAGACAATAGGCTCCCTACTGATTTCCTGTCTCTACCCGCCAAGTCTCAGAGGACACCTACATGAAAACCCTTCCACTAGTGTGGCATCCTGGATGACACAGGGAGAAGAAGTGGCTCTTTAAGGAAGTACCAAGAGTAGAAGGAAGATGAGGAACCTCAGAACTCCTCTCTACATTAATGTCTTTTCAAACAGAGTGGCCCAGGCTGCAGGTATATCACCCCCACTCTCCCCTCAGCTCCTGCTCACCACCCACCTATTTTTATTGTTCAGTCTATGTCAGTTAGAAAAAGAAAGTGGGCTGAAAGCACCTTGTTCAGAGATGGCTCAGAGCCCCTGCAGCCACCTGAGGGTGTCAAGCTGCTGGGCCATGGCTCTTCCAGCAGCCTGTAGCCCCCCTTATGGAGGCCAAGGTCCCTGAAGTTCTGCCTGGGAGGAGCCCATCCTCCAAGTCCTTTGGAAACTGGCCCCCAGCCCCAGCACCTACTTGCCCAGCACCTGTATCTCTCAGCCTCTCCCCGAGACTGGGCTCCAGAGGAGCCGGGCATGAGGTAGACTGTGCATTAATTACTGAGCTCCCCTCCCAGGCCAGGGAATAGGAGGGAACTGCTCACCCCCACCCATGATCTTTTTCCCTGGATGTGGTGACATCATGGCATGGGCCCCTGGACACTGCCCTCTGCCCATGGCTCCAGCTGTCCAGAACACCGACAGCACCAATGGGGTGGACAGTGAGAAAGAGAAAGGGATGGTCCTATTCAGCATGGTCTCAAGATGCAGAAGTCCAGTTCTTGGGGCTTCCGGCGCAGGTTGCACTGGTCCCGGGCCAGTAATCGCCCTCTGTGACCCAAACACTTGAGTGGACGTCTCTTAAATCCTCGGCCACAGCTTTTGGAGCAGGGCGACCACGCACCGAGCTCCCAGGTTGGGCAGGGGTCCCCACAGGCTCGCATCTCCACTGGCCGATGGGTCACATCGCAGGCGGATGCTGTGCGCTGTCCCAGGGAGCCATGACAGACCACTGCCCGCTTCTGCAGGCCACTGCCACAGCTCATGGAGCAAGGGCCCCAGCTGCCTGCCACCCAGCGTGCAAGGGGCCTGTCATCCGGCTGCTCTACTTGATTGGAGAGGCTGAGGACGCTGTTGTGGAGCACAGAGGGGGCCCGGGGATCCTTGGGGTGGGAGGACTTGTCTTCCCAGGGCTCTTTGGGCAGATAGAATGAGTAGCGGACCCGTGGTGGTGTCATCTTCCCCACAGAGAGAACCTCCACGGTCAGGGGCTCCAGGATGGGCCGGGAGGCCTGCAAGCTCTCCACTGCTGTCCCTGTGCCACTGTAGCGCAGCAGGCTGCCCTTCACCACCAGGTCCCGCTCCATAGGTGACACCACAAAGTGCCCATTGAGCAGGTACTTGCCTTGGCTGTTCTTTAGAGCAAGGTAATTGTCATCTCCAATCAGCCCTTTGTAGCCACGCTGGCGGATATCAATGCTCGAGGCACCTGCAGGGATGGCCACCACAAAATTGTAGCCATGCCTGTGGTAGGAAAAGAATTGTGCATTATACAGATGCCTGGACATAAGGACTTTCATTTCCTCTAAAGTCATAACTGATGGCCTATTCACAAAGCCTGGGGTAGGTCATGAAGGTGGCAGAGAATAATAACTAACAGACTGCCTCAGAGGACCATGGAGGCACACAAGCTGAAAAGTAGAAGGGAGATTGTCATCAAGTCATCTGACACTAAATATGCTGGCTGTATTGCCTCATGATCTTTTTTTTTTCGATACATGTAAGTTACTTATAGATAGAGCTCATAATCATACATATCTCATCAAACTGTAATTAGGATTAAACAGCTACAGCACATAAAGCATGAAGCATAGTACCTGGCACCCATTAAGCACTCAATAGATATTATCTATTTGGAGAAGGAAAAGGAAGAGGGAGAGAAAGAGGGAGGAGAGATAAGTCTGCAGTCCTGAGTCCAAGTGGGGCTGAGGCCTTCATGCAGAGGGACACATAGGCCCTAGAGTCAGGGTCCCAAATCAAGCCTTGACTAGGACACCAGCTCCCTGGTAGCTTTAAGAAAGTCAGTCTCTCTGGGTCCTGGTGTCTTCATTTATACAATGAGCAGCTGATTTCAAAGGTTCCTTCCAATAGAAGCAAGTATGGAGATATTGACCTTTGATTCTTCTCTTGGCCTCCCTACTGCAGATCCCTGTGAAGGAAAGCCTAGGACACCACCTGCCTGCAGTGTCCAGGCTACCAGGGAAGTTGTCCACTTCAGGGTTCAGCATAGGGGCCTGTAATCAGGAAGCAGGGCACGGAGGTGGTGAGGGTGCCTACTCAGCCAAGGCTCCTGGGCAGCCGTTATCAGCACCTGGACTCCCAGGTTTTCAGAGCCAACCGTACCTGTCCCTGAAATGAGACCTCAAGGGCTCTGCCTGCCCCAGCTGCTCCCAGAACATGAGTCAAGACTTTCAAAGGGGCATATTCCTCTGGAAAAATTAAAATGGAATGTGCTGGACCTCAGAAAGCACAAGCTGGGGAGCCCCAAGCCCTGAGTTGGGACTAAAAGAAACCCATAGGCATTTTTTCTGCTGATCCCAGCACAGGTACTACATGAAGCATTTTACTGGACTAACTCCCTAAATCTTCACAGCAGCACTACATGAAATATATTAGTGACATGCCCACTTTGTAAGTAAAGAAATCCATTATTCTAGAGGATGCTGCACTTGCTCACCATCACCCAGAAAATGGGGAACTGAATCAAACTCATTACCCTAGAACTCTAGACAGACACTAACAACTCTGCCACCTCCCTGAATGACTATTCTATGTTAAATGGTGTCTTCCTCAAGCATTCATCTTTGCATTCATCTTTGTTTGCTGAATGAATGAATATCATACTCAGAGAAGAGTGTGAGTGGCCTTTATAGCAAGGGTACTAGCCAGGATCTGACATATACCCCAATCTAACACCATCGCCAATGCCTGGACAAAATGCCGCTCACCCCTTCTCCCCGCTGCACCCTGGCCTCACCCTCCAGGTCCCAGAACTCACATGGGCTTGGTGAAGAGTCCCGTCACCTTCTTACAGCTCTTATTGTCTCCCCCACACACCCCACATTTGTCAAACTTCTTCTTTGAGCCCAGATTCCCATCGCAGCCAGCCTTGATGCATTTGCCCTGGACACAGACTGAGGTTGAATCAGGGGTACACAACGTTCCATCCACCACCTGCAGTACCATCAAAACGGGAAAAAAAGGAGAGAAGATCAGGTCAAATGGCTTCTCTCTCCCAAAACCTTGAACCTGTTCTGCCCTCTTGCTCTAGGCTTGCTCACCTTGGGTGCCAGCACATAGAAGTAGCCAGTGCCATTGGCTCGGCAGATGAGCTTGCACTTGTCCTGAGGAGACACGCCTGAGTACTTGGGCACCCACACCACAGCGAGGGTGAGCCTGTTGGTGCTGTGGTTGTAGCCATTGAAAGCTTCACACTGCTCCTCACGGAAGCTCTTGCCAGAGGCTGGGGAGGGAGAAAGCAAGAGCAGGAAGCTAAAGGGAAGGACTGAGGTGAGGGCAAAGGAGAGAGCCCTCCCAGGTTACTCAGCCTCCCGTGGCTCTAAACAGCTCCTCCCCAGACTCAGTTGAGTGATCCTCAGGCCTGAAGCCACCTCATCTCAAAGGTCTAAAGCAGACTGGGACCACAGGATGAAGGCCACAGATTGTAATGCATCTCCCAGGCTCTGTGCCACCTTCTCCAGGAATCCGGTCTTAAACTCTTCGCTATAACAGGTATCCTAATCCTTTACGCTATAGAACCCTTCAGCAGTCTACTGAAAGTATTTTCAGAATGTTATTAAATGCATAAAATAAATTACATAGACTACAAAGAATACCAATTATATCAGTTTACAACCATTGATATCTTTTGAAACGTATTTGTGATAAATGTTTCCTTTATTAACACATTAAATGACAAGACTCAGTAACAAATCTATAACCATTATAATTTTGAAGTAGTGACAAGCACAAATGGCATTTTAAGAAATCTGCCACAACTGAAATATCATATGAAATATCCATGATTTCTCTTGGTGACAAAGTCACTGGTACTGCTACTACTATTATTCTAGTTTTTTAAAAGAAATACTAAATTTTAGATAGAACAGTTAGTAAAAATACTAATTTGTATTTGAAGGAAATTCTAAATTTTAAATTTAAAAAAATGTTAGTAAAAGTAGATATAATTTTCTTCCCACCTAACTTCATTGGCCCTGGATGAATAATTCCTAGATGAAGATGAGCTTGAGACTACTTAACTAAGAGGACTTCTAGTGTATCCTTCCTTTGGGCCATTTAACCTCCCAAGCCTAAGCCTCCTGAAGAAAGCACCCTTGCCAAGGGAGTGAGCAGAGAAATGATCCCCAGAGGAATGAGCACCTGTGCACTCCCAAGTTCTGTCCTAAGGCACAGAATCTTGATTTGTGGCCATGAATCACCCAGAGTGAGGGCTGTGACTTCAGCATGTCCTTTCCCAGGCCCTGGCCATTACTACCCTCCCTCCTTACCTGTGCTGGGGCAGGGTTCAAGGCTGCAAGATCGGTATTTCACCCTCACTCCCTCGCAGTACTTGCCCCCATTGGCAGGGGTGGGGTTGCTGCACTGCCTCCGAGCCAGCTGCACTCCTCCACCACAGGTGCGAGAACAGGGGCCGTAGGGCTCCCATCTGGCCCAGGAGCCATCCACCTGTGAGGAAGAATCTGTTATACTCTTGCAGAGGTTAGGGTGCCACACCCACAACTTAAGTATGCAGAAGGGTGACACTGGTATAGCCTCCACAGTCCCATCCCACTGGAATGAAATCCACTTTGTATCACCAGGGAAAACAAATGATCAGTGTGCACAGGACCCACACAACACTTCAACCTATTAATTAGCAAAAGCCAACTGCTCCCCAGTCAAAATGAGACCTCTCAGAAGAGAGGCATCTTGGGCCATGGAGTCAGGTAGCCAAGTTCTATAATCTCTTCTGCCCTCACCAGGTGGATTGTCTTGAGTAAGTGAGGAAACCTCCTTAAGATTCAGGTCCTTCATCTGCAAAAATGAGGCCCATGATACTCAGGCGTGTGGTCAGATGGAAGATTTAAATGATGCAACATTTGTGAAAATCCCTAGCATTGTGCTTGCCACCATTTAGTTCAAAGTTTCTTCATATTTATTGTTAATGTGTTTACAAGAGTTTCTAGATCTAAGGTGGGGCCAGCCACCATTCTTGCCAGTAAACCTTGTGACCATAGACATCTGAATATTTTTATCTGTAAATGTTCTATAATTCAGACTTTTCACCAAACCAGACTGATCTTAACCTCATTAGGGGGCTGAATTTGAAAAAGTTGCAGTATAAGCAGTTCTAATGTTTGTACTAAGAGGAGATAGACATAAAAGACTATTAAGCAATCTTAGGACTCTATTTGGATTTAGGGTGAATTATGCAGTGTTGTCTTATTTTTTAAGAGGGTGGAGAGGGGATAGAAATGTTAGTGTTCATTATTTTTTTTCTTATGATGACAGTAAAGTGAGTTTTTATCCCCTGAACACACATCAGTTGGGCAATAGAGGAAGCAGCCTTGTTGTACAAGCCTGGGATTAAAACACTGTCACAGATCATCCAAAGCCACTAACCCACATGGAGCTAATCAGGAACTGGCTACATGCAGTATAAACACTTTAACTTATGTGTATATTCAGCATTTTTATTCTATCTGTCCTGTCAGATAGTTCTTGTTTCGTTGTGTCAACATGTCTGTTTCATCCTGTAAAAAAAAAAAAAAAAAAAAAACACTTTTCCTTAGCCCTGGTTTCTCCTCATACCGATGCCCCACCTCATTCCATCCTTTCACTTCTAAGAGAGGCCCTCTACATTTGCTCTTTCCACTCCCTCCCTGCTCGGGGTCTTGTAATATGAGTTTCATTCTTACCACACCATGGAAGTTATTCTCAGTCAGCAATGACCTTCTAAAGACTGGAAGAGTCTATGCCTAGGCCCTGCTCTCTCCAGTTTCTCTGCAGTACTTAATATTGTTTCTCTGGCTTCAAGACAATGCTGTAGTTTTTTACCTGGCAACATTTCTTCCTACCCATTCACACAAGAAACATTCATCACGTTCCTGCCATGTGCCATTCATTCGTGCATACACCAAATGTTTGTTGAGTTCCTACTACATGCCTGACACCCTGTGCAGAGAATTCCTGTCCTCAACGCTGTTGCAACCCCTAGAAGGGAGAAGCAAACAATTAAAATAAGCTTTTTCACTCAGAGCATCAAATGAGATTAAAAGCAGGTGGGAGATGGGGAGGACCTAGATGAGTTGGGGTATTCTGTATTATAATGAATCACAGAGGTCTCATTCCTGAGGTGATGTTTGAGCAGAGGCCTGAAGAAAAAATAGGAGTGAGTTATGCAGATATTAGAAGCAGTATTCCAGACCGAAGGAGCAAGCGCAGAGACCTGGAGGAGGAAAGTACCTGGAGTACGCTAGGGTTACAAGAACAAGAAAAGCAGGCAATGAAGGCAGATATGGCTTATTCATTCTGAATGAGGGGCAAAGCCCCAGAAGTGGCATGACTTGACATATTTTAAGTATCCTTATGGCTGCTATGATTGGAATAGTCTATAATAAGTAAGATCAGAAGCAAGCTGATCAGTCAGGAAGCAATTGTAATATCCCACAGGAAAGGAATGGTAGCTTGTACCAAGGTGACAGCAGATGAAGTGGCAAGAAATAGTTAGATCCTGGATCTTTTTTGAAGGTAGAATCAACAAGATTTACTGAGATATTGAATGTGAATTGTGTAAGAGAATAAGTGTGCTGGCATGGGCAGCTGGAAAATGGAATTGCCGAAGAAGGTTTACGGGAGATGACCAGGAGCTTGGCTTCCCAGATGTTGTGTTTATGATGCTTATCAGTTATCATAAGTGATGGGGCATCAAGATTCAGTAGGACATTCAGGTCTGTAGTTCAGGGAAGAAGTCTGTACTGAAGTTAGAAATGTGGAAGTCTTCAACATAGAAATATTAATAGTATTTGAAACCAATGGTGTAGACAAATCACCTAACAAGTTAGTGTGAATGGTGAGGAAGGCTAGGGACTGAGCCCTAGCCTTCCCACACCGGGAAAAGAAGAATGTTAGGGAAAACTAATAAAGGAGACTGAGAAGGGGCAGCTTGTAAAGGAGGAAGCAACCAAGAGACAGTGAAGACTTTGTTCTCAGAGGAGAGAGTGGTCGACACACAAATGCTGCTAGTAGGTCATGTAACATAAAGAATGATGATCAATCATTGCCTGTAGCAATGTAGAGTACAATTAGTGACCTTACAAAGAGTCATTTTGGTGGAATAGCATGAGCAAAAGCCTGATTAGAATGAATTCCAGAGAAAAATGGCAAAACAGGAATTGGACAGAGCAAGTTTATACAATACTTTTGAGAAACTTTGCTGTTAAGGAAGTCAGAGAACTAGACTGAGATATATAGAAAGGAAGTAGGAAATTGAGAAGTTTTGTTTTGTTTTAGACAAGAAAAATTATAGCAAGTTTGTATCCTGATAGAAATGATTCAGCCTAGGAGAAAATCCAATAATGCAGGGGAGATGAGATGAGAATTGTTAGAGCAGTTTCCTCAAATAGATAAGAGGGGAAAGTGTTTCAGTGCAAAGCACAAAGCCTGGCCTCAGATAAGAGCATGGACAGCATCATCCATTGTCAAGAGTATATGGGCTTAGAAGCAGGTCAGATGGGTGGAAGTTGGTAAAAGTTCTCTTCTGATTACTTCACTGCTCCTTTTTTTTAATGAAATAGAAAGGTCACTGGCAAAGTGAAAATGAGGAAGAAATGGTTGCTGATGAGAGGAGAGAGTTGGTGAAAGTATGAAGTAACAATTTAGGAGATTGGGAGAATGAACAAACTAGGGAAATAAATATGATATGACTCCTGAGCAGCATTATGGACCCACCTAAGTTTCCAGATCATAAATTTAAATTAAGGTCAATAAGCACAATCACATGTTTTTCTTCAGCCATAATCACTTATACTGACATAATTGAGTAGGTGAGAGAGTTGGATTCCCCCAGGTTGGTAGATTATTCACATGAGTATGACAAAGAGAGACAGGGGCATGAGAGTCAAAGTATAAGTGAAAGAATAATTTGACAATGAACCACAGAATCCAAGCTCAGTAAAGAAGTAGGTGAGGGCACAAGGAGATTGAGAGGTAATAGAACAATGATTGAATCAACAGACCATAGGTCCAGATGGAATTGAAGAATTGCTGGAGTCCAAACACTACAGAGAATGAGCTGGGAAAATATGGCCTTGGTGGTCAGAGTGGTATTCTTGCAACTGAGTCACTTGGAGATTGTGGTGGTTAGCAAGATAAGCTTTGTGTTTGACCTTGGCTGACTAGGGCAGTGTCCTATGTGACTGGCTAGTTAAAGCAGGGTGTGAAGAAACTGTTCAGAAAAGAGATTAAGAATATAGTGAATTTTGCTGCTAATAGACTGATAATTCTAGAAAACATTTTAAAAGATTATGCTTCTCAGATCATATTTTCCTATATCCGACATCCTTTTGACCTATCTCCTTATCCTCCTAACTCATATTCTCAAGAGCAGAAACTGACAGTGACTGGCCTGCCCTGAGGATCTTCTAGTCTAAATACATCATCTTGATGGCCAAGGCAATTGCAATCTAGCACCAAACCATCTTTCCAAAGATGATTCTGATAGAGCTCTTATGCACCCAACCCTCCTGCTTCCCTCCTCCCTATCTTTGCTCCATCTCTGCTTCATCTCTCGTTACTCATCTCTGAAGCCTCTCTTCAAATCTGACCCTTCATCAGTTTCTTCCAACCCTTCTAATGATCATTAATCTATATCCCCTATTATTTCATGAAACATTTCATACATCTGTCTTAACATACAGCAAACACCTCTTTGTATCTTATGTTATAGTTTCGGTTCTAGCTTTGCAACTAACCTGTGAGCCCTCTGAGATTTGCCCACGTTTTATTTCTTTTTCTGACCCCCAATGTATCTTACACAGTTCTCTGAACACAGAGGGTTGTTGCCTAATAGATGGCTGGAGGTTTAATTACATATATATTCCCAGCACACCAAAAATTACATAATTCTGTACCACACCCATCTCAGGGCAATTGCTAAAGAACTTGGTGAATGCTATTTTATTATACTGCCTCTGTGTACATAAAACCCCAAGCCAAGGCCTCCCACAGATGGGCTAGGGTGGGGAAGAGATGATCCTCACCGGAATAAAGGGAGAGGTGGGAGTCTTATTCCTGACTATAAAGTACAGATTCCGTGACTATCCCAACCCAAGACTTGAAGAATAGAAAGTTTTTATTATATTCAGAGAATATCTGGGGCTTTAAATATGAATGTGTTCTGGTTTGATTACCACTCTTACTTATTAGGAAAAAATAACTTTTGCTCAATTATGTTTCAGTTTCAAAAAATGACAAGAAAATTGAGGCACAGTATAGCAATGCAATACAGTTATGGCCACATAGCAAATCTAGGATAGACCAGGTTTTCAGTGAAGACCCCCAGAATCTACTCCCCTCCAGCATACTCACCCTGTATTTATTGATATTGTGCCTCTCCACACAAGTCCCCTTGAGACAGAACTTGCCATCACCACAGCTGGTGCCGTCTGCCCAGGGAAAGTGGCGGGTCTGGCACACCATCTGCCCCTTTGCCTTTCCGGTACACCACAGTTTGGTGCAATACTGCATGTAGGGACAGGGCTTGGAGCCCACACCAAAGGCCAGCTCACACTGCTGGCTCAGGGTGTAGCTGGTACCCGGCAGGTCCTCAGGTAGGACAATAGGCTTGCTGGGTTGGTCCAGGAGGCAGTCACCTGCAGAGAGTCAAGGGTATCCATTAGGGATGAGCTGAGAAAGGTGAGGCTTGGCTAGCTAGCCCAGTATCTAAATGATAGGCAGAGAATGAAGCAAGGGGCAATGGAATGGACTCACTTCAGATTCCAACTCTTTGAGGTCACGCACACCTTAGGTAACAGAGGACAGGTTCAGAGAAGTGGTGTGCACTGCCAGTAGTGACAGCACTGATGTTCCTCCTTTGTCGTCCTGGCTTACCATGCCCGCTGTCCAGGAAGTCGGTGATGATGGCAGCACTGCAGGCTGACCAGGGATTGGCACGGTCAATCTGGATGAGCGTTGGGGACATCATGTGGTTGGCTTGGAGTTTCCCAAACACCTCCTCACAAACTTTCACATTGTCGTGGGGCATGTTAAACACATGGCCTGTGGGTGAGGCAAGAGGATTCAGTGAGCTGTGCAGTTTAGAAGGCATGGGGGTGAGTGTGGGGAAGATAAGCTGGGGAAGTTAGTGTCAATGATTTTCAGGCTGGTCATTCCCACCTATTGATAAATTGCTTCACAAATGTTCCCAGGATCATGTTCTTGTGTTCTCTGTCCCATCCATCAGGCTGTGGGTTCAGTGAGGACAGCAGTGTATTTAATGTACTTTCCTCTTAGTGCTCAATTAAGATATTCTGACTGCTAATGTTCTCAGATGATATCACTGGCCAACTAGGCTGGGGAAATTGGAGAAAATTAAGCAAAGTCATTGCTAAGGAAGATTCTAGCCCTGAAAGAGGATTCCTAAAGCTTCAAAACATGAAGAAGCAAAGACATGTACATGTGTCTACATCCTGCCCAAGTACCCAGTGAATCCCAGAGAGACTCTGGAGCCCTTTCCAGGAGCCCTTTCCAGACTTACCCAGCTCATGAGCAGTGGTGAAGGCTGATGGGAGCCCATCATCCTCGATCACTGAACAACTTCTCTTGGGGTCGCACATGGTGCCCACATCAGCCATGCCTAGAGTGTCACAGGTGGTGGCTCCACACAGGTCCTGCCAGAACAAGGGAGAAGCAGAAGACAGCCAGAAGTTAGAGGCAGTAACAGAAATCACCTGGAAGGAAAAAAGAGAATTCCAGTTCAACTTCATTATAAGCCTAACCAGGCACAGCCAAGCCCTTTTTACCAGAGGGCTGTGGGGTTATTCAAGGAATCAACCCAAGCTGAGGGAGAAAACTTCAGAAAGAAAGCTCTGTGGCTCACAAACCCTTTCCAGGGAGGTCCTGTGGGAGGAAATTAGGAGGTACAAAATTAAACTACAAAGCCCATTGCTTTATTTAGAGTTGGTCTTCCAGACCGGACACTGGCAACTCCCACAGCTGGGTGAGGCTCTGGTCATTGCCTGACTGAGGCAGGTGTGGGTGGAAAGCAAGCTCACCCTCCATTTAGCCAGCTCTGTGCAGCCTCGGTAGTGGCTAAGCAACTGGCTTTGGACACCTATGAATTAAGCTCAGACTCTCAGTCAAAGTGTCATTGGCCAAGGATCCTTCCATGCCTTAGATCTGGCTTCTTTGGGTTGGGAGGAGGCAGTGAGGTGAACACAAGCCCCTATCCAGGTGCAGCTCAATTGCTACAGAAACTCAATGACTGCTGGGGTGGGGGGGGGGAGTAAATGGATTGTGACCTAAGTAGAAAGTTCCCTCTTGCAATAGGAGATAGGGCTTCCAGCAGCAGCCTTGACAGGATGCACTTCCAGGGGACATGGGAAAGCAAAAGAGGGTTCCTGGGGTGGATATCTCAAAGAACTCATTGAGTGTTATGAGCCAGATGCATCTAAATGCATCAAGATACCTTAAGAGCCCAGAATTTGAACATAGAATGAGACTCTGTTGAATCTATGATGCTGGCATTCTCCTCATTACCTCCTTGCCTTTAATGTGTACAGCCTTTTACAGCTAACAAGAAACTATTACATGTATCACCTCATTTAATCACCACAACAGTCTTAGGAGGCAGATATATTATAATACTTATTTGTCAAAGGTAGAAACTGAGACTCATGATCATAAACATAACAATGACTTACTGAATGATGACACCATGCGTGCTCTTCACACACATGACCCTTTTGAATTATCACAACATCCCACTGGAATAATGACTATTATTATCACCTTCCACAAGGAAGGTGAAGCTCAGACAGGTACAAGTCTCAGGCAGAAATGTAACCTCAAAGTATGGATGATTGGACACTCAGTGCTCTTTCCCACAACATCACAGCTGACTGCCCAGCAACTTCTGAGCTAACAGTCCGGAGAAAGAGCTGTATGTGTTCTTTCTGGGAGCCAAGGTGTTTATGTAAACATATACACACAGAGCTGTTTTGTTTCATTCTTTTGGGGGCTGTCTGCGTGTGCATGTGCGTGGGTGTGTGCAGGTGCAGTCCGACGTAGGGAAAAAGTATGCAGCAGAGTAGTGAGACTAAGGGGTACAGGAAGAAAAGTGGTCATAGTACAGAAAATCAGCAAAATTTAATCCGAAGCACTCAGAAGTTTACCACCTGAGCAGTCAAACTTGGTTTCCCATGGTCGTGTTATAGTCACATCTTCTAATGAGTTAACAGTTATTCCAGCCAGAGAACTACCAGGGTGATCAGACTGAACCCAGAGTCAACCAACAAGCAAAATGCATGCCCAGCCTTGATCTGCAGTCTTGTGCTCACACATGGCATTTCTTTCATTTCCTGTACCCCCAAGGGGTAGACCTCCTTTCTTTTCTACCACCCCTCCTTCTCTAAAGGCTTACTCTCCCAGAAAATTCTCCATCCCTTGAATTCTGAAACCTGGAAGACAACTGCTGTCAAATCTTGGGAGGGCAAGTTCACCTGATAAGCCGTTTAGGGAATCTGACTGCTGAGGAACAGAATTGAGTCACATGGACCAGCTTGTGAATGTAGCAGAAGGGGGCCCAAGACAAGGAAGGAAGGAACAAAGGTTAGTGCAGGACATAAGGAAGCAGGGTGGGCAATGGGGCCCATATGTCCCTGGACACTAGAGTACAGGATCCCCACTAAGGCTGTAGCCTCTGAAAACTCTAGCCAGGTGGTCACAGCCTATAGGATAACCACGTTACACTGCCCCAGGGCCACCACGTCCACTCACTGCTGGCCTTGTGTGAGAGAGAAGGCACAGGAATAAGAACTGAGAAGTCTAGATTCTGGTCCTGGTCCTATCACTTATGTAGATGTGTGACTTTAGGCAAGTCACTTCTCTCCTCAGGGCCTCAATTTCCCCCTCTGGAGAAGGGCCAATTCTCACCTAGAACCCAGACTGTTCCAGTGCCTTAAGTCTCTGCTCCTTCCCCAATCCCAGGGTGCTCAGCCCCTTCTGGTCTTCAAAGTTATAAAAGAACATAAAGACTGATATACTTTTTAGAATGGAAACACCCTGAGGATGATATTGTCCACTGACGCGTGTTGTGTAGGATAAAAATAACTCACTGAAAGTGAAGGTCACCCATGTGGAAGTTCAGAGTCTTATCCTCCTCTGCTCATCAGAAATGACTAGAGCAGATGGGGAGCTCAGACCGCGGTCTGGGCAACCACGGGAACTCAGCTGGTCGGCAGGCGCCTCTGTGGCTGAAAGGTCCTTAAAGCCGAAGCCTCCTTCCTCTCAGGGAGGGTGGACTTCATTGGAGAAAGATGCAGCTGTTTGGGGTCAGAGGTTCTGCCTGCTCCTCTGCTGACAGTCAGATTCACTGGGCCTTAGTCCTGTGAATGCTGGCAGGCAATGTTCAGGGCCCAGCAGGGCCTCGTTTGTGGCACTGAAGGTCTCCACTCTTCTGGAATGAACTCAGATACACGCAGACTGTTTCAATCTCTTCAGCTCTGGCCCTTGTCTCCAGAAATAGAAACTGTTCTGGTTCTTTCTGCTTGGAAGGTATACGCACTTCCTGGCACAGCCCCTACCTGCTTCTTCTGATGATTTGTTATTTCTTCTTTTCCAAATGTCCCAAGAATCATCTTGGCTAAGAACCTCCTGAGTTATTCTCTTCTAGCTGTCCCTATCTATAAAATAATTTAGGCTTGGATTTGAAATCATAGGGTTTGAAAATAAATTAAAAAATAAAGATAACACCTTGCAGTGGCTGGATCCATTTTACCAAAGTTGCTCTCTACATGCCCACCACAACTACCACCAGCTTTCTTCCCTACAGACCTCCTTCCCACCTCCTCTCATTTCTCCTGCCAAGTACGGGGGTGCTTAATATTTTACAGCAGTACGAAGAGACCCACAAAAATCAAGTACATTAACAGAGGATACATGTGTTCTCAGGTAGCCGACTTCCTGCTCACACTGAACTCCTGGCATGTGAGCCAGTGACCATGTTCCTGGCCACATCATAGAATTTGACATTATACTCACAGAACTTCAGATCCATCCTGTCTTTCTGCAGATGAGTAAACTGAGGCTCAGTGAACCAGATTACTCACCCAAGACTACATGGCTAATTGGTAAAGAATGGGGTCCTGATTCGATGCCTTGTTTAACACCAAGGCCAGCATTGGTGTTTGGTCTGAATTGCACCACACTAGTTAGGATGTCATAATTACTGGTGAGAACCATCTGCACTAGTAGTAGTACTGTCCCTTTAACTTGTTTCCCATCTGAATCTCTTGTCATGCATCACTATATTTCCCCATCTAACCCGAAATCCACTTGCTTATAACCCCCAAGAATGGGAGAACCTTGCTTTGCTAGAAGAAAAAAAAAAAAACTCTAGCACTTCAGTGCCAGGGCAACATGACTAAGAATGCCTGGTGAAGAAGTTAATTAACATGCCCTATACCTTCCGTCAGCAGATTCAGTTTCACTGGAATACAAACCCCTCAAGATGTATAAATGCTATCATAGCAAGAGACTAAAGTAACCAAAATAAGAACTACCTCAATGCAGATAAGAGGAACACAAAGCTTTCGGGAAGAACAAACTTCTCTGAAAATCATCAGTTTAAGAGGGGGTACATACCAAATATAACAATAGTAGCTAACATCTATTGAGTTGTTACTCTGTGCCAGACACTGTTCTAAGAGCTTTATCTTTATTAGCTCTTTGAATCGACACAACAGCTTTCTGAAGGAGATGTCATTATGAAGCCTCATCTTACAGATGAGATCCAGAGAAGATAAGTAACTAGGCCAAGATCAAACCGTGAGCCCAGGTTCAGCAGAGAGGGAGGGGCTGCAGGAAGGTTGAAATCCAAGCAGTGCAGCCTCAAAGCTGAGCTCTTCCCAACAGTCCATGCTGTTTCTGGTGCACACATACCCCAAGAATGAATGGGCTAGGGAATCTGAAGAAGGCAAGGTTATCCACACCATAGCCCCAGCCACCAGAGCACAGGATGGTCTCTGAGTGGGGAAAGGCCAGAGGAGAGGAGAATGGCGGGATTAAGTGTTGAGAGTGCTCTTAGAGTAATATCTACACTGCCTCCCTAGAGAGTAAGCCCCTGGCTCCATGCCCTACATCTGCATTGACACACTGATCCCACCCCTGCTGTATGCCCTACCTGCTGGCTCTTCACTGGGGCTCCTCTTTTCTTCAGGTAAAAACCTCAGGCAAAGAACCAAGATGAAGTGACAGAAGAACCTAAGACTCCTTCTCTCAATCCTGCAACCTGACAACCTGAAACAATGTCAGTTAATGATTCCAAAAAGGGGAAGTAAACAGCCTCTGCAACCGTAGCTACATGCAGTCCTCTCATTATGTCAGCTCCTTCCTTTCATGAACATATACTGAACAATGGTGTGCGGGGGCCCCTTGGAGGGCAATAAAGATGTAAAGACATCCCGCCTTAAAGGAGTTTACAGTTCAGTGGGACTGGCAAATGCTGGAGTCCATAGTTTCCACACCAAAACAAGAATAAGTCATCAGACAAGTATTAAGTAAACTTACAAGGACAATGGAACAAGGTTATCCCAAATGTAAATTCTGGCAAAGAACCTGTAGGTGATCATTCAACAAAAACAAACATATACAGTAGTCCCCCCTTATCCACAGGGTATACCTTCCAAGAAGCCCCTGGTGGATGTCTGAAACTAACTAAGAGTAGTACCAAAATCTATACATACCTATGTGAAACCTTAATTTCTAAATTAGGCTAGAAGTTATCTGAATGTGGTCTCTCTCTATCTCTCTCTCTCAAAATATCTTATTGTACTGTACTCCCCTTTTCACCTAAAGCACTTTATGGCTTCTTATTGGCATGCCCAAATTGCCAGCATCAGTACTCCTGTACTTTGGGGTAAGTAAAATAAAGGTTACTTAAACACAAGTACTGCGATACTGCAACAGTCGACCTGCTAACCCAGAGAGTGATTAAGTGACTAGTGGGCAGGGTAAGTCTACAGCATGGAGAATCCAGACAAAGGGACGATTCACATCCTGGGCAGAGGGAGTAGGACTCACAAGATTTTATTATGCTACTCAGAATAGTAGTATAATAATAAATAAATACATATATACATACATACATATATACATACATACTGGACCTGGTCGACCTCAGGTAACTGAAACGACAGGTAAGAGGGGACTAATGTACTGAGCAACTATTAAGGTAGTGATGATAACAGCAGCCGTTAACTGGGTGCCTATGCTAGAACACTTGGTAACTTATCCTCACATCGGCCTTTTAAGTTAGTTACCATCATCACCATTATCTTCATTCTACGGATCAAGTTGCTAAAAGTGCACATTTTAAAACTCAGCTCTGCCCAACTCGAAGCCTGTGTTCTTCCCATTGTGCCAAGCGACCAAGTCTAAGAGTCAAGATGAGGTGAAGGTAAGTGTGGAGTGATACAACTGAAGAAAGGTTCAAAGGAAGGAGAAGAGCAAGACCTAAGGATGGAGTAAACCCCATTTGTCTTCTTGACTAAACCAGTGTTTAAAAGAAAGATTCCAGTGCGCATTACCATTGGCTGACTTACTTGATGTAAGTAAGAAAAGGATGAAGAAAATAAATCACCCTACAAGTCAGGGAGCAATCCCATTCTACTCTCTCTTCTCCCCACACCTTCCTCCCAGAAGGAGTGGTATTGAGTTTCCTTTTAGTGGTATTCACAAACCATTAAACACCAAATCTACAAATGCCCCTCACTGTTCATTAATATCTTCCAAGGTCTAACTTCAAAAACAGATCCTGATAAAATTATGATTTTTTTTTACTGTGTTAGGAGATATGTATAAAATATGTATTATCATTTTATTTTTTTAACATTTTATTTTTTACTTGGACACTAAATTTCAATGCCATATTGTGACTAGTATCTTACAGAAAGAATGACTTCTATTTCAAAAGAGGTTCCAGAATGCTGTTCCAGTCTGCACAGTTTAGAAGATATCCCTCCAAAAGATATAAATGTGCTCAAGGCCCAAACAAGAAACCCCAAGCTTGGGCTTATGAGAGATGGAAAGGTGAAAGTATGAATGAAGAAAATCAAAGAGAAGGGAAAGATAACAAAGAGCCTGCCTCAATAACCCCAAATGAGAAAGAGGAGAGCATGAAGAATACAAGGAAAGAAGAGGACAAAGGAACAACTTAAAGTGATACTAAGCCCAACAGAGAAAATAAACTGAATGAAGAAATAGCAGGCAGAAAAACACAAATTATATAAACCCTAAGAAAACAGTCAATCTAAAGAAGGAAATGTCACAACAGCAAAACAGATGGTCGAATAGAGGAAAGGGCTTCTACAAGTTAGACAACAAGCTTCCTTCCCCATCACCATCAGCTCCCCACCTCAGTGCCTTTCTCCAAGCCTGTCCCTCTGAAGGCTTCCCAGGCTCCAGCTAAGAAGAATGACCTCTCACTGGGCTTTCAACAGTGAAGGGTTCAAGTCTCCCTCAGGGCACTTACCATACCATATTGTAACAAGCTGTTTCCCTGTTGGGCTCCCTGACATATAGTACATTCCTGGCAGCCAGAGGACACATCTTACTAATATCACTATCTACAGCCCTGGATAGTTATTGAAAATAATAGATGCTCAATAAGCATTAAAAGAAAGGATGAATAAATTAATGAAAGCCAGTCTATCACATAGTTACCCAAACAGCAGAGGCATTGGATCCTGAAGAGAGAAGATGGGGAAACACAGTCCTACTGAGTCTCAGCATGAAATATTGGCTCCTGCTGCCCAATACAACTAGAAGCCACAGAAACTTTTCTTCTCGTAGAAATAAATGTCCATCCAGAAAGACTGGCTCTACTTCTACACAGTCCTGGTTCCAATCCTGTACTGACCTCATCCCGCTGTTATGAGGCTGGAAGCTAATCGCTTTGCAAAATCAGATGTGCACTCTTTCTCTAGAAACATGAACTTTTTCGGAATCTTTAAGTAAACTCCACAAATTGTCAAAATACTTGTCATATGATCAATTTTTTCTCCTTTGTGCTCAGTAAAGAATACTCCCTGGGTCTTGTCTTCCCAGTGTTTTGATTTCAACACCCCACACCCCTCCCTCTGCCTGCCAAGAGAGGACATCAGCATCTCCCCATAGCCTGGCCCAGTTTTCATGTACTGCAGCTCTGTAGGTGGAAGAGGGCGCTCCAGTCCTGCTCTCCTCTCTGGTACCCCTAACACCTGCAGCTATAAAGGAACAAGCCAGACCCCTTCCTAAATGCTTCCTCCCTGTGGAAACCACAAATAGAGTATGATTAGTCAGAAAAAATCACTAGCCATGTTTCAGATTTCTCTGGGAGAACTAAGAAATAGGTGACTCTAAAGATGTCCATCAGTTCCCAATCCCATATAGATGAAAGGTGATTTACAAAGTAAGCACATTTCTAAAAACTTCTTATCCAAGTAAACTACATATTTGTTATATGTGTGTGTGACAGATACATAATATATATCCAAATTTTAGTTTAAAATGCATCAATTATACTGTTATAATAAACCAGATTTAAGCAGAGCAGCTCATATATCTGACTTAAAGGATTATTACTGACCCTTACAAAGTAAAACAAAAGTCCCTCTTGTGTTGGAGAGTAGCAAAAGACTCTTCCAGGTTCCCGGAGACCACATCTGCCCTAGTCTAGAAAGAGCAGCTGTGCACACATGTTCTAATCACATACTGTACCTTCCTAAGGGAGTTCAGGAATGAGCAATTCCTAAGACTCTGAGAATGCAGTAGGCCCTGAAGTCTGTCCTGGCAAGGAGGTGAGGGAGTGCTGTTTACTCTAAAGCATAAAGCACATACTTGAAGGATGGAGCTGCCAACACAACCTCCCCTCTTTCTGGTTTTGCCCTCTAGACATCTAAGAGAAAGACGGCTTCTAAAAGTCACATCTTGTACATCGCTGCTTCTGATCCAAGTGGTCAAACATCTTGTACCCATTATGCATGGTCGATGCAGCCCCCTAGGGGTCCAGCACACATCACTGACAAACAGAAGCTGTCATGCTGTTTGATGGCTTCTTCCTCAAAAAGTAGATTCTTCTGATGTCATGGCCCATATTCCCAGCAGGAGTCCTCTTTCTAGGGCTGGTTCCGAAAGTCAGCCTAGCCACTAGGCAACAGAGGCTGAGGTCTGATACTTTAGAGCCAGCAAGTGACCTCCACAGGGGCATCCCAGGTAGCAGATGGACAACAGCTGCTTTGCCCATTAAGATATCCTGTTCTCGGCTTTTGCTTTCTTCCACCAGCAATCTGACTGCCAAGTTGGTGTGTGTGCAGAAGTTGAACACCTCCTTTGTAGTTTCCCCATGACTCAGGCAGCGCTTGTAGTAGCCGGGCGGTGGCAGCTCTACAGACCTCAGTTGGAAGAATAAGCGCAAAGAAACAGACGCAGGCCAAAGACCTCCCTAGAGAAACCAGGTGGTGGGAGGAGAAGTCTGGGAAAAGAGGAAGTTCAACTCCAGGAAGGGACTAGCTGTGCCAAATGGGTTAGTGTGGAAGACGCCAGCTCCAGCCCTGTGTGCACCAGTCCAGCTTCGAGGGGCTATTCTGAAGAGGTAGAGATTCAGAGCCCCACAGGTAACCATGGATTCTCTGCCATCCCCAGAATGCTGTGGTTAGAATAACAAAACAAGAGCATGGCACACATTCAAGTCTTACCCCCCAAAATCAGAAGAAGCAAGTCATGTGCATGCCCCTTTTCCTCCCAGTCTCCAGTATCTGATAAACTGCAAAACTCAAAACGCCACTCCTCCATTTACAAATCTAAATTCTCATAGATCCATAGCAAAAGGCAGAGTTGCTTTTCTTATCTGCTTTTCTGATCTGACCATCTTTCTAATCCCAATAATTCAGTATCTTGCCAAACCTGTAGCTAGGGTCTCTAAATACTCTTTACCGAGCTCATACCACTTCCACACTGCCAGAGGCAGAAGCCGGAGCCCTACAGCTAAGGGTGGTCACAGGAAGTTTCAGTGAGTTGGGGTCATGAACAACCTTGCCTACTCTGCTCCATAGCATACAACAAGGCAGACGGGTCACCCTCTGCCAACAAAGACATGGAAAAATTGAAAGTGATATTCCCAGCTCAGCTCCCAGGGAAACTCCACTTGAAATTCCAGGCTCCAAACAGGTGCCCTAACTAGATTGCCTGCTCTGCATGGACTGGAAGCCCCTCAAAGTGAAGACAGGCCCAGCATAAAAGGGTTTAAAAGAGACAGCAATGAAGGAGGGAGTGATCCTGGTACTTCAGTCTGTCCTTTCACTGCAACCCACATAATATCCCCCAATGACTCCCTCCATCCAAATCCAGGTTTTTCAGACCCAGGACAGAGAGGATAACTAAACATGTTACCCATGAGAAATGCAGCCAGGCGCTGACCTGGGCGGTTTGGATCACCTTCCAGTTCTACAAGCAGAGGGAGGAAATCTGGGAGGAGGTGTCTGAAAGGACTCAGACGCCCCCACAGAAAGGAACTGACCTCTCCCGCCCTATCCAAAGCCATCGTCAGAGCGCCTCCTATCTGCTTTGGAGACAAACTGCGGCTTCTGGGCGGCAACTTCCTGGGTTCGGACCCCTCAGCGCCAGATCTAGGAGGCGCTGATTGGCCAAGCCAGGCCAACACCTTCTGAAGGAGAAGAAGGCTCTCCCCCACTGGCCACGTGTATCCAGACACACGGGAGCTAGAGCTCTGCTGAGGGTAGAAGCGAGCTCTCCCTAGAATATTCAAAATGGGACTAGGAAGAGATCAACAAAATTTAAACTCAGGGGCATTGCCCAGAATAAAGGGCACTTGGAGAGCTAAGGGGCAGTGACCCTGAAAAATGAAGCTATCTCGGCCCAAAGAGGTGACAGATCAACTCACCTGCCTGGTGAAGAGAATGGCGGTGTCCCAGTACTCGGGGTGCTTGTCACTCACTTTGTTCAGCTTCTTCTGCCAGGCACAGAAGTTGCGAAGCGTCAGGGCCGCGTTGCCCGTGACCTTGGGCCCCGCGTCGCGGTCTCCTAGAAGCAGCACCTTGACCACGACGATGCTGATGGGATTGAGGATGCTAGGATGGCGGTAGAGTTGAGCCGCCGTGGCCAGCAGCGTCAGCAGATAATGCTCCAAGTCGGCACCGTGGAACTTGACCATTGACTCGTCTGCCACTACCAGTGTCTCCACGTACCGAGGGATAGACACGAAGCGCTTGGCGCGCCCAGACCTGCGCCGGCTGCGACTGTCTTCTAAACCGGTCCGCCGAGGCTTGTAAAAGTCCAGGGCCCGCAGGATGGCCGGGTTCCAGCCTGAGGCCACCCCGCAGCGAGAAGTAGGACCTCCCAGAGGCCCGCCGGGGGCGCCCCGCCGCTGGAGGAGGTGTGCGCCCTGGCTGTTGCGGTGCGCCGCGGGCGCACTCGCGTTCGTCAGTGGACTAATGACATACTCGGCGCCTCGGTAGCCGAAGGCTCCGCGCAGCCCCCCGCACAGGCTCACCGCAGCAAACGAATCCGGCTCGGCATTCACGTCCCCAGAGTAAAAGCAACGTCGTAAGACTGGAGCGCTCCCGGTGAGCCCCTGGAGGGGGACGCCCAGATGCTCAGTGAAGAAGGCTGGCGCCAGGAACTGAGCATCCGGTGTCAAGTGTAGGTAAAAGTCCTCCTGAAACGCTGTGATCTGAAAAATGAGCCCCTGGTCCCCGGGGTCCTCCGGACCGCGCCGGTAGTAGTGGCGGCCGTTGATGTCCGGGTCCAGTCGGATGGGCACCACCACCTCCCGCTCTGACTCTGAGCCGCCCGCAGTTCCCGCGGCGAGAGTCAGGGTTAAGATGCTCAGCAGAAGCATGGCGCCGGGCAGCGAAGCGCCGCGGACTCGGAGCGGCAGCCCGCACGATCTCTGCGCAGCCCGCGCACCCGAACCACCAACGCCGCGGGTAGCCGACAGCTCCCAGAAAGGAGAGCAGAGGGAAGGTGACTCCACCCAGAGCCGTGAGAGTCCGCCGCGTAGCCCGCACCTACCTGCGCCTTCCCCCAGCAAAGCGCGCCCCAGGAGCGTAAGTGCAATCGCTGTCAAGTGCAAGGACGAAGACTTGCAGCCGAGAACTAGAGCGAGGTGACGGACCGCTTCTACAAACAGCAGCTACTCCTAGCGCCACAAACCAGGAGCTGGGCGAGCCTATTAAAGGCCCTTTCCTCTTTGGACTGCCCAGTCGGCGCCCCTCCCTTTCTCCCCTCCCAATCTCCCAAAGCTTGAAGCCCGAGCCTCCTGGGGCCACCGAAGAACTCGGTCCCGCCTCCAGAGCCGAGAGCCACTTGGCGGGGTGGGAGTGGCGTTGCGCTGAGGCAGGAGGCGTGGGCTAGCCAGAGAAACCAGCACTGGAGTCTCGGTTCGCGTTTTGCCCTCACATTATGCCCCAGTGCCCGACACATCGGTTACTTCGGTTCCAGCGTATATCTGTCCACTCCCTGGGTGTTAGTCTTTATCTCGAGGCAGTTTGGGTGAGGAGCTGAGAATGAAGACCCAGCACGGATCCCATCTCCAGCCCCTGTTGTTGCAACACCCCTGCTGTTTTTCATCACAACGTCCCCTGAAAGACCCAGAACCAAGAATTATCCCTGTAAATGTCCTATTGCCAGAAAGGCAACTTCCCAGGAACATGGAGAGCCCACCTAGGCCCAGAGTCTGCCCAGGGAGTTGTGATGCGCTGGATGGGCTGGTGCAGACTGTTAAATTTTCAGGAATTTTGCCAATCAACTGTTAAAACACAGCCATTATTAAAAGTTAATTATGTAAACTTACAATTAAGAATTATGTTTAAAAACAAATTTCATCACTTCTTATCTATGCTTTTATGTATGCTTTTGAGCCTCTGAACCTCCAGCCTTCCAGGACAGCTCACAGAAGAGAGCAGAGGGAGGTAGAAGTAGGATGGAAGTGCTAAATGAAAGTAGGATGGAAATGTTACTCTCCATCTCTCCACTCAGGGACATCACAATATGAGCTTGGAATAGGTCCCGGTAGGAGTAGTATTACACCGAAATCAGCAAATGCTATCACTCAGGGCTTGAGGAGGAGAGGGGAACCCTCTGGTCAGCATTGACCAGCACACCAAGGCCTGGAGAGGATGTGGAGAAAAAGGTTGTCTTCCCTCCAGAGAGGGGCTGGGGGACCCGAAGACATAAAAAATCAGAGGATGCTTCTTCCATGAGTACATCTCGTTTGATCCTTAACCTAGTATCATGCAGGGCACTGGAGTGAGAGGCTGAGTGTGAGTCAGGAGGACAGATCAAGCCATGAGTTGCCATCTAGTTTGGAGAGGAGTCTGAGGAGCCCTGTCTCAGGCTTTGGTCCTCCAGATCCTCCTTATCTAAGCTCAGTAAAATCAATGTCTTTCTTTTGGTGAGGAAGAAAGGCAAGTAAAGTAAGGAAGTATCATCTCTCCTGATACCTAGAAAATCTTCCCAGAACTGAAAGGCTCTGAGTGGAGTTTAGAAGAGGTGAGGACAGGAAAGGGGTGTATACAGTGATCTGAAGCATAAAAAGGAAATGGTGTGAAAGAATTTTGAAATTTTCTTAGGGAATTGGCTGCTCAAATAAACAACTCTATTATTAAAGAGAAGAGAATGTTGGGACTGGTCCATCAGTGAAGAGTACTTTTTGCCCATTATCTTCTCCCCATAAAGCATTCACTTTTCAAAGAGCATCCTGGGGCCTTGGAACAAGAAGACTGCCCAGATTCCCGTAGTTCTCCTGGGACCCTCTTCAATTGAGATGCATGGGGCTGAAATTCATTATGTTGAATGAGTAAGACATGGGTGTTTATGCCCTGTAAATGAAAGGGAGAGTGTGCATATGGAAGGATTCTGTGTGAGAGAGAGGGAGTTCAAGTTTACAAAGGACTTGTGCTTTTGAGTGTTTAAAGAGGGACTATAATTAAAGAGAAACTCAGACAACCAAGGGCAATCATAAGCCACCTTATATAGGGCAAGCAATTGTTCTCCTACACTCAGCAGCTTAAATGGTGGGTTAAAAGGTTTCCAAAGACATTTTACTTCCACTGTGATCAATGGGATTTGGCAAGGGCTACAGCATGTCACAGCCCAGTCACAGCCCAACTATCTCACCCCTGAGCACCAAAACCAAACGCAAGTGTGGACTTTCTCAAAGGTACTAGCACTTGAGCACTTACTCTGTGCTAAGCACCACACCAAGAGTTTTATGCCCATTATCTTGTTTAATGCTTGTCTTTTCCTTCTTAGGAAATTGCAGGTCTGTCCAATCAATTTTCCAGGGGTTCCTAACCAGGAATTGAGGGTTTAGAGATCTGCTGGAGTACATACAGTACTGGAGTAGAAGTTAGGCGAACTCATCACTGAAAATTCACTTACAAACTGATCTGATTCTCTGACTCTTAATTTTTCTCACCTGTCAAAAGAGGAGAGATTATCCTAGGCCCGAGGTCTTCAGTCACAAGGCTGCATTAGAAATCTCTGGTCTAGAAAAAATAGAGATCACTCCCAGATCAAATATTACATGACTGTTTGAGGCCTGTGGAAAGCAACACAGCATGATGACTTAAGAGCCCAGGCTCAGAGTACCTAGATGTGCATCCTAGCTCTGCCAATCTTAGCTGTGCAATTGTGCATAAGTTACTCTACTCCCTAAGCTCCAGCTTCTTCATTATGAAAATTAGGATAATACTACCCATATCTATAGTTACTATGAGAATTATATAAGTTCTTACTTTAAAAAGTGATCAGAAGTGCTTAATACATAAAAATAGTTTTTTAAATATGACCTAATAGTATTATTATTGTTGTTGTTATTATTATTTATTATTATCACCAAACCTTACTTGGCCCTCTGAGATGACTTGACCCATCATCACCTTCTAAAGTTTTCCTTACAAGGAAGAGAGGAAACCTTACGGGAACAGCCTCTCCCACCTCTGCTCAGGGACTTGCAGTGTCACGTCAGCAGCCCTACTTCCATATGAGGACTCTGTAATTTCCATCCTCTTGTTTCTCCCTTTCCTCCATGATTTTTGAAAAATAAAAGCTACTCCTTCCCCAAAAGAAAGACTGGGGTCCTAGCCCATGCTGTCAAATCTCAGGTTGGCCGTTTATGCCTTTTGACAATTAGTTTCCCCTCTTCATGTCCTTCAGCTCTCAGCCCAAGTACCACTCCTCAGAGAGGCCTCCCAAGGCCACCCAACCAAATAAGCCCCAAATCATGGTCATGATTCCACGTTTTATTTTGTCCATAGCATTTATTTCTATTTAAACCTATTTTGATCACTTGGATCTTTACTTTTCCCTCACTGCCAGTTAGAATGAGAGTGGGACCTTATCTGTCTCATTCACTATTATATCTCCCAGGGCCTTGGTACAGTGCTTGGCAAACAAGAGCTCTTCATTAATACTGAATGATTAATTGACTTGATTCTAATCTCAGCTTGGTTGGTCACAGTCTGTAAAACTTTGGGCAAGATACATCATCTCTAAAATGGGGATAAGGCTATCTCCTAGGAAGGTTTGGAGTGCCTAACACAATGTTCCCACAGTTATTAGTTTTCTACACCTCCGTGACGGAAATCTTAAAATAGCCCTTTTCACTAGCTGAGGTCCAGAGGGATAAAATTACTTGTCTAAGGAGACCCAGTCACCTGCTTTGCTCATCTCATAAACTCATTTCCCTTTATCCTTTACATGAAAATCTGGCTCTATCTAAATTAATTAGCTTAACTTCTGGTCAGAAGCTGTTATTTCAGTATGCACAGCTTTATGTAAGCCATTTCTCTCACAGAAGATGCCCTCTTAACCTTATCTCTGCCTACCTATGTAACTCACACCTCTTCTAGGAAGTTATTTAATTGAACTCACACAGCTTTGATGGCTCCGTTTTTCTCTGTTCCTTCAGCATACATGTAATCCATTTCTAGCACAGGAATATTCCACTTTAACTTGCTTGTCCTTTGCTAACTAAATGTTAAACCCTTTTCCTCAGACTGTACCATAACCACCTTGGACTGGAAACTCATTAAAACCAGGACTTACTTATTTTTATTATCAGTGTGTATGACAGTCCTCAGAGCAGATTTAGACTTCTTAGGTGAGCCGGATGGGTGCAGGAGGTTCCAGGTAGAAGATGAACAGCCCAAAACAATGATGCACTGAGACTAGCAGGAGGCAGCCACAAGTTTGGAGACTTAGAGTTCACTTCTATCAGATCCTGTCTATTCACCAACATTAGCACCAAGGATGGCTTCTGTCTGCCTGTAAAATCAAGCATCCTGGAGTATCTCCCCAAGTGAGAGAAAAGAATTAAGGAGAAAGGAAAGTGGCGTAGGAAAGCAAGAATAAGCTCTACGGTCTCAGCAAGGTTTCAATGGGAAGAGAAGTAGCTGAAAGAAATTTCCCAGTTCCTCAGATCAGGTATTATTAAATCATTAGTTTATTATGTGAAGATTTAGATAAAGTTCTACATAGAAAGAAATTTAAGAATTTACCATGTTTTGTGTGTGCTTTACGTCTCCACCATTCTTTGTCAAAGATCTCTAAAAATCTGTTCTTCATGGATGCTGTGCCACAGAGATGGGCAAAGCAGATGACAGCTAGAAAGGTACAGGCTTTGGGAAGCTTCTTGGAAGGCTCAAGAAGAGATCTGCATCATCTACTGGCTTCTACGAGTGCTAGTCCCCTTGGCCAGTCCTCTGCCAGATGTGGAGAGAGCTGAAGCAGCTGGAGAATCATCTAAGGCCCCTTGAATTACAGCTCTGGACCTGGGTCTATTCTTTTTTGCTCAGAGAAAATATTTAACTCTTTTTTCCTTCTCAGCCACCCACTCTCTTTTTTTTCTCTGGGGCTAAGTATTTAATAGAAGTCTTTCCAGTACTTAAGTCCTGTATTTGTTCTCTGGAGCTAGGAAGTGGAGCTAGAAACAAAGGGTCCTGGACTTGGGGAAACTCACCAAATACTTCCAGGCTGCCTCCTCCTTGCACCCTGAATCTCTCTTATGCAGTCTTCGATAACAGCCACCACCCTCATATCTCAGGTCCCCCAGCTCTCTTTGACGTTGGGTTATTTAGGGTGCTAGTTAAATGACCCAGTCTCCTGGAATTTTGAACTCCTGATTTATGAAAGAGGAAGAATATTCATACAATCATTAGTAAACACATTGAGCCTGTAGAGTGAGTAACATTATTTGGGACTCTTATAATTAAAAAGCATGATACAGTTCTCACTTCAGGAGTTTGCAATTTTTTGTTTCATTCTGCCAACAAAAACTGAGGTGAACTGCAGGATCTCGCTGTATTCACATAAGGGGTAGGCACCAGGGTCCTCCATTCTCATCTGGTCCTAACACACTCCTCTGCTCTCCATCTCTACATTTCTTGTCTTGTTTTCAGTCATTCTCTCTAATTATTCTAATGTACCCTCACTCATTTTTTTCAAAATTTGCTGCTGTCAGCATCTTCATTTACTCCGGGATAAAAATAGCTGATAACAGCTTTCCAATGCTTCCCATTCACATACATTTTAAAAGCATCAAAGCCTTTGTCAAAACAAAGTTCTGGTGGTGAATTTCAGACAGTGGTCAGAAAGGCAGTTCTTTAAGAGGGGTGGAGGGAGGAGGAAAGAAGAGGCAACCAAAAGACCTTCCCAGGGAAGGTCACCATTGACTTTGTAGATTGTGTACTGCCCAGTACTAGGAAGCCCAATTCTCGAAAGAAAGAAAGAAAGAAAGAAAGAAAGAAAGAAAGAAAGAAAGAAAGAAAGAAAGAAAGAAAGAGAAGGAGGGAGGGACGGAGGGAGGGAGGGAGGGAGGGAGGGAGGAAGGAAGGAAGGAAGGAAGAAAGAAAGGAAGGAAGAAAGAAAGAAAGGAAGGAAGGAAGAAGGAAAAAGAAAAAAAAGAAAAAAGAAACAAACCACCTGCACAATAACTGATTCCATCTATATCTATCCACCCTGTTGTTATCCATCAGGCTCCTTACCGAGCCCAAGTTGGAAGGGTTATTACTGAATCTCCCAAGATGGAAAGGTTTCCATTTAGTAAGTTCCTGCTCTCAATTTTTTTCTCCAGCATCTTATTTACTTGTGGAATTGCTACCTCTTCTGTCTCTACCTCTTACTGATGCACATTGCCTCACTCCAGGCTTTGAGCCTCTTTATTTCACTCTGAAAGTGGAGAGGTGAGTGGGAAATTGAAATGAGCATCACAGATAGTCGAGGGGAGACCAGGGAGCCGAGAGTGGCAGAGAAAATCTTCAACTGAGCATCCACAACCCAATGTGCATGCTGTTTATAGGTGTGTTTTCTCTGATCCTCAAGAACATTAGAAATTAAAGAGCAGAAAACTCTGATATTTAACTAAAGAAGAACATAACACTAGCCCTTGATCCAGGCCAGTGGTAGGAGAAAAGCTGCTTGTGGCTGTCCTGGCTCAGGCCCACCTTCCCGCTGATTGTGGTTTCCAGAGCAGAGCCCACTCTTCTCCCACCTTGAGTTCTCCAAAGCTCTGCTGAGAGACCAGATGTTATCTCCTTTAAAAAGGTTATCCGTGCTTTGCCTGGCCTCGCTTCCTCCTCCCTGCACCTCTGTACAACCTCCCTTGTCACTGTTGAGAGCCAAGAGATGATGGGATATAGTAATGTCACTTCTTAACCAACCTAGCAAAAGCAGCCTAGCAAATTTTCCAATACTTTTAAGCTGTGGCTAGTGAGACTCTGAACATCAAGTTACTCCAAGTAAAAATTTCTCCCTTCCTCCCCTTTTTCTCTCCAAGCTAAGTAGGGACCTCCTTCATATCAGGACATCCCACTCTGACGTTTTGAACCAGCCCACAGGATAACTGGAAGAAACTTACAGACCACAGAGCCCAACTTGATTAAAATCTCTGCATTTCATAAAGAAAAAAATAAAGGTGCTTACTGCTTCTTGAAAGGGCCCAGATGTGAGGTAGAGGAGAGAAAAGAATGATGATTGGACAGGCAGATTTTACCTATGCTCCTGGAAGTGTAAAAAGAAAGAAAAATGGAAGAATGGGGTAAGCTGAAAAGTTAAGTAGGAATTTTAAAGGAAACAGAGAATCCCTAATTTTAGATATATTCATAGAGCAGAATGTACTCTCACTCGCAACTTCAATGGCCCCATCTCTGCATCTGGCTCTCAAATCTATATTCCTAGTCCCCATCACTGCCTAAACTTCATTGATATGTATCCAGCTCTACCTAGTTATCCCAGAGGGTCCTTAACAGATCTAAAACCAAATTCTCTCCTACATTCATCCCCAAACCAACATATATGTACACATACACCTTCTCCCTCCTATTTTCTTCAACTCAGCCAATGGCATCTCTATCCGCCTCATCCCTCAACTAGGCAGCTTCATCTCCTCCTTCCCTTAGCCCCCTGCACCCATCATCAGTCCCAATGCATTAACCCAAAGAGGCTGCAGTATATTCCCCTCCATCTCCACCTTTACTTCCTTAGCTCGGCCATCCCACCTCTGGAAAGCTTGTCTTACAAGTCTTTATTACTCCAATCTCTCCCTTAATGCAATCTTTATTCTGCATAATTCTTAGAGTTGTCTTTGTAAAAGAAAATACTTAACAGTCTTAAATGAGTCTACATCACCCTTTGGAAGAAAGAGCACAGTACCCTGGTAACAAATACACCCCTTCACACACTGGCCCCAGCAAACCATTCTAGCTTCATTGCCTGCAACTCCTTGGCCGCACCTGACGCTCCAGACCTGTCAGACCCACTGAACTCTATCCTACTTTCCCAAATACAAAAGGTTCTTTAATAGCTTTGTATGTACTTTCTGAAATGGTTTTCCCCACTCTAGTGCCTGGTGAACTCTTATTCATTCTTTAAAATCCAATAAAAATAGCGCTCAAACGGAATCTCTTTCAATCTGATCTTTGCCTATCAAAACACAGCTATCATTACCTTCTGTGGGCTATCATAACTTATTAATCAAGGCACTAAACAAATGTTTTCTAAATTTTCTTACTCTATATGCCAGGCTTTTTGCATATAGCTTATTATTGTACTTGCAACTTTGTATTGTAATTATTTGGCTAACTTGCTCTTCTATCAGACCATCTCGATAAAATAGATGATCAGAACACACACACAAAACTATCTTTTGCATTTCTTTTCCTGTGATGCCTAGGACCATTTCTGGCACATATTATCAGAGGTCTATAAAATTATTTACTAAAAGTGAAAATACAGGAAATGGGGAGTTGAGAAAGGAAAAGAGGAAAGAAGAAAATACAGAGAGGAGAAGAGAGAAAACTGAGTCATGAGCTACAAAGATGAGGGCACAAGAAAAGTAAGAGTTAGGAGAAATGGAAAGGTGTACCTCTTCTCCCATCACCGGTACCAGTGTGTGGGGTGTGAGCGGGAAGGAGATGGGTATGAGTAGGAATATGTGTATATATATATATATAGATAGATAGATAGATAGATAGATAGATAGATAGATAGATATAGATATAGATATAGATATAGATATACACAAGGCACAATGTGGAAAAAGCCTTCAACGTTGAAAGCACCAGGCCACCTCCATCCCTATCCCGTTCCCCTTCCTCTCCTACAGCATGGCTGCTCTAAATCCCACTCTCTCCTCAGGCCTTTCCTGTTTCTCCATTGCCTTTTGAGACATCCAGAAGATACCTCCATATTCTCTGGTCATTTCAGGTGAACCATGTCTTCGTAAGTCACTAAATATGGCTAAATTCTAAGTATGTTGAATTCTTTCATTACAAGTTTCTTTTACTGAAGAAAAAACAAACACACCAAAGGAAGAGTTCTGGATGAAGACAATATAGTTAGCTGGGGGACTATGGTTGCTGAAATAGAGCAGTATGTCCCACTGCACTCCATGGACCTGGACTCTGCTGCCAGCCCCACCTCCAGGCAGCTCTGGGAGTTGAGTCATGTCACACAAACCCTGGGAGCTCAGGTTCTGCTTTACAGAGTGAAGTTAGATGTAATGTGGAGAGAACACAGGACTGAGAACCCACATTCTAGCCCTGACTCTCCTGTCAACCAGATGTGTGCCTCTGGGAAATGATATTCTTATAGGTCTCAGCCTACCATCTATAAAGTGAGAGGTTAGAAAAATAGTTCTCCGTCTACCTCTAATGTCTATGTCCCTCTTTAAAATTCTCTAATGCCACTGAGCTTAATGAGACTCCACATGGAGCAGACTGCAAAGAAGAATGTTCCGAAAGGAAATAACCCCTATAGTCTCTGAAAGTGGGATTGGGGAACGGCTGCACAATTTGCACTAGGCCTAGATGTCTAAAAGAAAAAAAATAAATGAAACAGGATTTTTAAATCTAGAGTCAATAGAATGTGCATTTACTCCATTACTCTAGTATACTTAAAAAACAGAATGGATGGGGCTATAAAGTTCTCATAATCTCTCATCTCTCATCCAGTTCAAGAATCCTCTATCAATACTCCTGCCCCTTGTCTAATACTTAGGAGCCCTGACATGTGTCCCTGGTCCCCAGATTTCTCTCTTGAT
Organism: Macroglossus sobrinus; assembly: GCA_004027375.1. Lineage (NCBI taxonomy): Eukaryota > Metazoa > Chordata > Mammalia > Chiroptera > Pteropodidae > Macroglossus > Macroglossus sobrinus. The sequence continues at coordinate 66,328 of PVKZ01000731.1, read as the reverse complement.
GACCTTAAATGAGCACTTCATCTGCTCTGAGATATCACCCTCCACCCTGAAATCCCAGCTTCTTTGGTTTGGCTCCCTTTTCTTCCCTCTAAAATGGAGATAAATGGATGCAGCTTTTCAAGTTAGTACCATAAAATATGTATTTAAGTGTGTCTCTGTGTGTGTTATCAGAAGTGGTTAGTTAACCACTGTTTAAAGAGATTTCAGACCCTCTTGAATCAGCTGTAAAAGATAAATGTGATGAGACTCCCATCTAGTGGTTAGAATTAATAATAAAGATTTAAGGGAAATGCATTGTTTGCATTAAATAACTGCCCACGTGTACAGAAACAAAACCACCCTCGTGATTAAGGTGGTCCCAGAACCCTAGAGACAGCTGATGATTTGAGTTAAGAAACACTGGTCTGACGAAGACCAGAAATCGAGGTGAAGATAGGACGGTAGGTAGAAGAGAAGCGCAAGTTGTGTTCAGCGTGACAGCCATACAACATCTCCTTTAACCTTTTACAGTTACTGGTTGTAAGAAGTCTAATGAATGTCCAGCTTTTTAATTTGTATGATTTTGAAGAACTGCTGTGTCAGATTTGCATGACATGGGAGATTTTAATTTTTGAAAAAGTTGCTCCGAAATTGTAAAAGGGTGCCATTAGTGCCACCTGCTGGCTGTAATGTGGTAAAGCAAACATGACCTAAGCCTCTGTATCATCATGGCCATTGTTATTCCATGAAAGACTTAAAATGTGCAAGTAACACTTAGCTGCTAGTTACATTACTGATCACAGATTGTAATCACAGATACATTCCATATGGAATCTCAGGCAACCTTATATTTTGCGTGTCCCACAATAAGCTCAGTTAGTTACTGAAAATATAGGTAGCAAGAACAAAAATTTTGGTTTTGCTTCTTGGTGTATTAAAACCAATTAAAGTCTGGTCAGTGAGCAGGTCAATGTCAGTATTGTATTACAGTTTGTATAGATCTGGTTCTCAGTGATCTAGATGACAGGATTGGGAGCATGCCACACATTGAGAGTGTCTAAACAGCAAAACGGCCAGATGAAGGTAGGAAAATCATCAGAGCAGTGTTTTACAGGAGTTAGGAAATTGAACTTAAAGTAGCCTCAAGAATATTAATTAATATCAATTATTAAATGACTTTCTATAGACTGGATGGAGTTTCAAAAGATAGAATATTTAGAATTAAGAAAGAATTAAACAGATGAAAATGAATAGCAATGCTTGTATACATACATATGAGTGGTATTCACAAAAATGTGCATGCTAAAGAGAATACAAGGTGAGTGGCAGCAAAAAAGTGATGTCAAAAGTCAAACATGGCCTGCTTGTGATGTGTGCTTAGTAGCATGATGGCTAAGGACCCGGAAATTCTGTTATAGACGATGCAGGGTCATGATGATTACGCAATAGCCAAAGTTATAGAAAATGAGTACGAATTGTGGCAAAGAGCTATAACAGGCTTTTGAGAAAAGCTGTTTGTTCCCTTCTTTGAGATCTTTAAAGATGAAATCCTAGAGTCCCTTTCAGCAATGTAATACCATAATTTAATCCCTACTTCTAAACAAAGGAACAGAGTGTCATCGCCAGAAAAATATTGTATTAAATCGGCAGCTTATGAATGTGATCTTGGTTAAGAATACTGTTTCCACCACTTATTAACTGAGAGATCCCAAGCAAGTTACATAACCCTTCTAAACCACTTTACTTGTAGAAAGACTTTTTCAGAAGATTGTCATGATGATAAAGTGAAATAATGTTTGTGAACTGTTCAGCACAGTATCTTGCCCACAGAGAGCACTGAAAAGATAGAAACTATTATTACTGAAGATTAGATGAAAATTAATTAAAATGAGACTTTAGAACAATGCTTGGCCCAGAGTAAGCACTCAATTTTAACAAGAAAGTATGAATTGCAAATGAAATGTAAAAGCAGTACAGTTTCTTTATCTTCAGGCAGGAGGTACCATGGTATTTTAGGGAAAAAATTGCCACTAATTATGTCTTTGGGCAAGTCACTAGAACCTCTGCATTTCTGTTTCTTCTCTGTAAAATGTGAGTGGAAATAGATTACACAACTGCTAATGTCTCTTCAAATAGGAAGGAGATTCTAGAAAATACCAGAGAGTAGTAGACATTATAAATTTATGATATACACTCTATAAAACTCTACTTATAAAGTAAGAAATACCAGTTACTAATACTATAAGTTAATTAAAAACTCAAAATTTACCATAGACCTCTAGTATAAAGTACCAGAAACATAAATTCCTTTAATTATTAAAAGACTAAATAATGAATAATTGCTAAATATAGAATTAAATATAAACATAGATATTTTAATTTCAATTTTCTATGTAATTTCTCCTTCATATTCAAAGCAAAAAAATTATTTTGAGCTCCTCACTCCATAAAAATCACCTATACTGGGTATAAATAGCCCACATTTCAAACCTGAGGACTCCAAATTAATGCTGCTTTATTATAATTCAAGAGTCAGCAAGCTTTCTGCAAAGAGCTAGATGATAAATATATTTTACGCTGACTTAACTCTTTCCTTCTAGCACAAGAATAACCAATGTGTAACTGAATAGCTGTGCCTGCATTCCAATAAAACTTTACTGTATTTACAACACTGAAATTTGAATTTCATACCATTTTCAAGCATCATGAGATTTTATAATATTTTCAATTTTTTCAATCATTTAAAAAAAATTAAAATTATTCTCAGCTTGTAGACTATACAAAAACAGGCGGCATGCAGGCTTTAGCCCATGGGTAATAGTTTGCCAGCCTCTGCTGTAATTATGTATTTGGGGAAAGAACGTGGTAATGTAGGAAATCTGGAATTGGCAGATCACTCTAGGATTTGCACCGCTCCGTTGGTTGGTGTTTATTTTGTTGTATTCTTTTCATCTGCCCGTCTCCTAAGGGCTTTCACCACAAACCAATTTCTCAGTCCCGGCAGCAAGGACAGGGGCTTAAGCACAGTTAAGGCAAGCCTGACACCTTGAGGTCACGCTGCAAGTGGCAAGGACTACCCTGACTAGGAAGGATGAAACCGGGTGGGTTGGAGAGAGGCGGGGGGCAGCCATGCAGGCTCACCCCACAAGTGAGCCAGCCAACAGTTGTTGTCGTCGTCTTGTTGTCATTGTCCTCGCCGTTGTTGTTGTTGGAATTGAGCCAGATAAAGTCCTTCTCTCTCCACAGAAACTTCCAAAGAGCTGCTTTCAGGGGCATTTCATTAGATTAAAAAAAAAAAAAAAAAAACTTCAGCTACCAGAGGCCTCCAAAGACATTCAAGACCTGTTCTGGTTTGCTTAAGTCTCCCACTTGCAGCCATAATTAATACAAATTCGGGAGGAAAGGAAGGGGAACCCGGCACAACTGCTCCATCCCACGTCTCTCAGATGCTTATAAAGGAGAAAGAAGGAAAACCTACAGAACATAATTGCTACTGAAAATCATGAGTTTTACTCTGAGAAATGGAAATCGGGGGTTTTAAGAAGCAAAGACCAGTGATCAGACCCAAAGCAAAAGGAGATTACACTTTGCCTGTCCAGGGCACTCACCCAGGGCTATCCCACCATTGTGCTGGGATGGTGTATTCTGCTCATTAGTGGAAAAGGATTGAAGAGGCCATCTTTTCCATCTCCCTGCCTCCACAAGTATTTTCCCCAAACATCCAAAATTTCTATTATTTTTATCTTGTAAATTGTACAGGAAAGATGATTCTGCAGCGTGCTAGGTCAGAAAGTTTATCCATTCTTATGTCTAATTTAAAACCATCCTTCCATGTTTCTGAGAAAGAGAAAGGGGACACTTGGAGGAAATCTGGCAGGGTGTTTCCAGGGTTCTGTGGTTGCTAAAGTACTTTTGTAGCTATGAGAGACTCCTCTTTGCAAATGACAAGTCCTGAGAATCTCACATATGTGCTGAACCTCCAAAGCTGCTGAAAAGAATTTGATGGGCTAAGAACTAAAAGGGTCACCCTCAACTGTCAGTTCCCCCAACACAGGCAGGGAACTGGGATATTGGAGGTGGAGGTGCAGGCCAAGTGGGGAAATATCCTGTTCCCCCTGAATCTTCCATATTGACAATTAAGAGCAAGGGCAGAGATGGGCAACTCAAGAGCCTATACTTAGCAGGATCCAGAATCCAATTCAGACCTTTGTCATTCAGACAGAGATACCATGAAGTGTTGCGTTATGTGGTCTTGAGAGATAACTGTAAAACCATCTCATCACTCTCTTTGAGGTGGCAGTGTGGGACAGAATGAATCAACTCTCGCACACATTTGTACCCACAGCTGTGAGAATCTGCAGTGAAAGAGGGCTTGCCACTTTTCATGAAGTCCCCCTGGGGGCAAGTGAGCTGTGTTCCAAGCAAGTTTCTAGGGCCAAACATGCAGTTCCTGGTGATCTGCTACTTTAAGACCAAGGAAAATGCTTGCCTTTCCTCTGGGTGAGCCCACCTAGCTGCCAGCCTCACTTCTGGTAATTTACCACTGTGCTGGGCTCTGCCCTGCCAGGACCCTTGAAGGAGCAGTAAGAGAGTCACTGGTTGTGTTAACAGGTGGTATTTTTCCCCAATCCCCAGTTTGGGGTAAGAATGGAATTTTTAGCGGGGTGCAAGATGTTGGTTTACCTTTCCCATCTCTCTCTTTTGCTTCACAATTAAAAGCTCTGGAACCTTCTTGGGAGGAGACCTCTTCTACACAACCCGATGCCCAGAGTGACTCTGCAGGGATCAGAATACTGTCGCTAGAGCTGGGGCAGGAGCCACTTCTGAAGACGTGTTCTGGCACTTGGCCTTAAAGGAGAGGAAGACTGGGCCGCCCCAAGTACTCTGCCTGAAGGGCCAGTCCAGCACTGTAGGAGTTAATGTGGGACCGCACGTCAAGGGAAGGGGGAAAAAGTTGGAGTTGATACTTAAGGAAGGTGGGGAGGGGAGCGAGTCTCGCTGACTCCTGATTGGTTTTATATTTCATCCAAATTTTTTTTCTCTCTCTCCTCTCTCGCTCCCTCTTTTCAGTTTCTCTCTTCGATCCCAGGGGAGGGGAAACGGGAATACTGGGAGATCAAAAATAAACCTCTTATGTCAAAGCCGGGAAGAAAGTATAAATACGAAGGGACTCGGCAGCCCACTCGGTGCTTCCCGGGGTGGGGAGGACGCAAGGGGAGGAGGACCGGCGCGCGCGGCCCGGGGCGCCAGTTGCTCGCGCTCGGTTCGGCGGGCGGGCGAGCGGGCGGGCGCGGAGGAGCAGGCTGCGCAACCGGAGGGGCTGCCCGGGGACAGCTCCGCTGCCAGGCCTCCAGCGGCTGAAGCGCCCCGCGACCTGATTGAGTTCCTTTTCCCTGTAGGGAGCGGGCGGGCCGCGTTCGCGCCGCCAGCACCTGCCCGCGCGGGACCGGCTTCTTCCCTCTCGCGCGCCGCAGCCGGAGTCCCCATGCCCCGCACCGCTGCGCGGTGGCCGCCGCTCCTGCCGCCGCTGCTGCTGCTGCTGCTGCTGCCGCCGCCGCCGCCGCCCTGTGCCCTGGGCGTCCCGGCCCGACCCGGCGCCCGGGGCCCAGCCTGGGAGCTGGTGGTGCCCGCGCGGCGGGCGGACAGCGCGGGTGGGCTGGCGCTCCACCTGTCCGCCTTCGGCCAGCGCTTCGTGCTGCGCCTGGCGCCGGACGCCAGCTTCCTGGCGCCCGGGTACAAGATCGAGCGCGTCGGGGGCTCGGGCGCGGCGGCCGGGGGCGAGCGCGAGCTGCGCGGCTGCTTCTTCTCGGGCACGGTAAACCGGGAGCCCGGGTCGCTGGCAGCCGTCAGCCTGTGCGGCGGGCTGAGCGGCTCGTTCCTGCTGGACGGCGAGGAGTTCACCATCCAGCCGCAGGGCGCCGGGGACTCCCTGCAGCGGCCGCACCGCCTGCAACGCTGGGGACCCGGGGCGCGCGGCGCCCAAGCCCAGCCGCTCCCGCGAGGGCCTGAGGCGGGGGTGCAGAAGGGCGGCGGTCAGAGACAGAAGAGAGACGAAGAGCGCGAGGAGGAAGAGGAGAAAGAGGCAGGCGCGGTGGAAGGAGAACAGGAAGAGGCAGCAGGAGACAGCGAGCCGCCACCATCTCTGGGGGCCACGAGTAGAACCAAGCGGTTTGTGTCTGAGGCTCGCTTCGTGGAAACGCTATTGGTGGCCGATGCGTCCATGGCTGCCTTCTACGGAGCCGACCTGCAGGTAGGAATCGCTTTGCCCAGTATCGCCCAGTCGCCGCCCAGTCTCCAAATTCTTCCGTTCCCTATCCCTCTGAGAAAACTCTTCAGGTTCCTCACCCTCCCAAGAGCCCCAAACAAGGTTCTTTCCTGAGAAAGAACGGGAAAGCGCGGGAACTCTTCTCTTAATCTCTGATTCCTGAGCTACCCAGAGCCCCCACTCCCATGTCCCTTCCAGTTTAGAGTGGACGTCCCGGTGCTTCCCTATCTCTGCTGCTTGCCCCCAACCCTCCCATCCTGAATCTTCTGCAGCACTTGCCAAACTGAACTAAAAGTGGGTTTTAAAGCACTCCCACCCCAGGCACCTGCCTCTCCCAACAGAGATGAAAACTGAACTTCTCAGAGGAACATCGAACCGACCCCCGCCCCACCCCCCACTTCTCAGCCCTTTACTGTCTACAAACCTGAGAGGCTCCCATGGAAAGATGTAGCTATTTTACTCTCTTTGAGTACAGAATGGAGGTCGCCATAAATAACAGACATTGTTGGGAGGAAGTTGAACCTGGTAAGGGGCTGCCCCACTTCTTTGTGGCCAGCTGGTTCTGATCAAGGGCTGTGGACTACCTTGCCAACCTGGTGCTAAGCCTTGCAGAACTTGGCACTGCCAGCAGAAGGGAGGGGAACAGTATTTCTGCCTGGGGACTCAGCCGGGGAAGCTGAAGCTTCAGTGGAAAAGGGAGGGGAGTATATGTGGGCATATGAACTCTTCCAGTTACTGTTCCTAGTGGAGCCAGAACTATACTTGGTCTACTCATCTGCTCTAAGCCCAGACACAGCTCTCTACCGAGCTGGTGCAGGAAAACTGCGTGCATGGGATAACCCCCGCGTAGCCAGATAGTTTATAAGACTCACAGACAGTGCAGACTCAGCAGGAGGTGTCCGTGTTGTCCTAGCCCCAGCACCTCCCTCAAGGACCAGGTGAAGTGTAGGGGCTGCACCTTTTCTTCCCCTGGGAGCACAGAACCAGTGATGTGCCAGGTAGAGAGGAAATGACCTGCCTAGAGGTCATAGTGCCCTGAAACAGGGATCCCAATCACTGCTGCAGCTCAGTTAATGCTTTTTTGGTTATGATCATCTTGGCCAGGGACCCTCTTCTAGGCTCAGCCAGTGTCTGACTGTTGGGGGCATCCAGCCTTTCAGTATCACCTGTGCAGAATAGTCCAGACAAGGTGCAGTCAGCCCTTCCGTTTCTCACCCCATATTTCCCAGTGTGCAATCACTGAGAAAAGTATTCTAGATGGAACAATAGGAAGCACTAGAGAGTGAGAGTTCCATGTACATGCACCTCTGGCCACTGCAGGGGCACGTTAAAACCTGAACAGGCTCCACTGTTTCCGTGTTCAAGAGTATGCAAGGCATCTGTGAGCTCTCAGAACAGTCTGCCCCATGGGCTGATTTAATATATTTCCCTGCTTACCTTGACAGCAAGGATAGGCACCACCTACCTTCTACTGCTTTTCCCATGGGAGCCCTTGACAGAGTGGCAGAAGGGACTCCCCCCATCTGGGGTTAGCACTACCATGCCTGGCTGTTAAGGGGCTCCATCACAAAGAAGCTGAAGTACATCCATTGCAAACCCAGAGCTGAGATGCTGAGCCCTCCCCCACACTTGGACCAGTGTCTAATATCTGCCTGAGAGTCAGAGGGTACAAACAACAACACAAAGAAGCAGCAGAAAAAGTAATTACTTGTCAGTCTCCGGAGCCAAAATATTCTTCCTAATGCCTCCCTACCACCTCACTCTTGGCGCTCTTCACCTAGACACTTAAGGTACTGAGTATTTGCCTCAAGGACATACATGGCCTCTCCAGACATCAGAGCTATCTAGGAGCAGATTTAGTTTGGTGCTGAGTTCCAAGATGCCCAGGCCACTGAAGCAAAAAGCTGGACTGGTTTTGCCCCAGGTTTGCTGCACCAGACAAATCAGCTTTCTCTTCTCAGAGCCACCCAGGAGCTCTTCCACCCTCATAAGCCGCCTGGCTGGATGACCCAGCTCACGCTTGTCCCATCCCCTGCCCCTCTATATTCATTTACAAACACCTTTCCACCCAGCCAGGCTCCTTGAGTTAGGAGAATGCATCAGAATGTACGTCAGGCACCTGTGAAGGCTGAATTCCTTTCTCTAGTGCAGCAGTCCCCAACGTTTTTGGCACCAGGAACTGGTGCTTCTATGAGAATCTGATGCCTGACGATCTGAGGTGGAGCTGAGGTGGTGATGCTAGAGCTGAAGAGTGACTGCAAATACAAATGAAGCTTCACTTACCTGTCACTCACCTTCTGCTGTGCGGCCTGATTCCACAGCCAGGGGTGGGGACCCCTGCCCTAGGACATCTACTGCTACGTCTTACACCTAAAAGAAAGGTCCTCTCTCAGCTGGACCAACCCAGCCACTTCCTTCTTGGGCTCATTATGTCATGCACTCCTGCTCCACCATGGTGGAGTGGGGCAGGGGCTGAGGCACAGCTGTTTCCATGACTATTCAGTGGCCCCTCTGCTTTGACTGCTCACCAACTGTGGAGATGCCAGAGGACAAACTTCAACATCTCAGCTCAATCTCCTGGGCTTCCTAAATGGGCTCATGAGCTCAGCTAAGAGGGAATGTCAAGTCCTGCTTCTACAAGACCTTGTCTACCCAGACCCATCTCCTCAAAATAGAATCCAGCTCTTTATAAGAAACTTTCCAAGGAGCCTGCTGGAGACTTCATTCACACAAATGGAGGCACTTTGGGGTATCTTAGCAATCGGGGGGCATGTAATGAGAATAAGGAGAGACTTTACTCCCTCGAGGGCTTAGATTTCCTCATTTGTGAAGCGAGACACCTGAACGAGGTAACCTGTGAGGTTGCTTCATAAAAAGTCTTCTGGAAAGTTTAGCACGATGGGGAAGCCACTCAGGACAATCAGTTTGCACAGTGATTTCCACACATCACCTCAGCGAAAATACCTGTGAGGGAGGCAGAGAGAGAAGGTGCAACTCACAAAGCATTTGCGACTTTCTTCAGGTCACACAGTAAGTAAATCTAGGGCTGGGTTTGCAACCCACGTCTTCTGAACCTGAGTGCAGTGCTCTTTTTATTGTGCCATGCTGCCTTTGGCTCAAAGAAGGTCTGTGACTCGGTGACTTTGCTTTCCCGTGACACTTGCCTGTGTTGTGGGAATGGGTTCTTGAATCCAGCAAAGATACCCAGACAAGTGGGAGGCCCAATCCTCAGAAGAAACCACCGTCAAGGCCAAGAGAAAGAACCAGCCATGCTCGAGGCTGGTTTCGCCATGAGTGATAATGAAGTTTTCCAGAACTCTGTACACTTGAGTTCACTTAATCCTTTAACAGAAGAGCTCTTGCCTCCCACCTTCTTATCTTGTTTCAGAGTGAAGGACCCCAGACAAAGGGGGCTTTCTGAAAGGAGGGACAACCTCGGAAGGGACCATTAACTCTGTCTGCATCCGGCTGCTGCTTAATGCTCCCTGGATGAAACTGGAGCAGGAGAGGAGTGAGGGGAGGCTGAGCAGCACCCACGCTCAGTCTGGGAAATCCCTGCTGACAGTGGATCAACTGCAAGCTGAGCTTCTGAATTCTCTTCTCAGAAGAGAGGGTCCTGGGAGTGCACTCGTCGTGCCCAGAGCAGACCAGAGTTTTCCCAAGATGTCAGGCTACTAGCAAGGGGTTTTAGGAAAGGGCTAAGTCATTGCCACTTTGTCCCCCTCTTACCTATATCCTTTGAGGAAAATGTCCCCCACAAGCTCTAACACCAAAGTAATCATATATTCCATTTTGCCCAACACGGTCCCAGTTTAGGCCTGTTCTGGCATAAGTATTAATGGTACCATCTCTCATTCTCAAAACTGTCCTGCTTTAGGTAATAACAGAAACAGATACATGCCCCACTGGCTCTGTAGCTACCCAAGTCTTCACACGTGAAAGATAAGTGCTATATATACATGTGAATTATGTTTTCCCACTGGCAAAAAAAAAAAAAAAAAAAAAGTTTTTTCCATCTCTTTTTTCTGCTGCAATCAGAATGACCAACAATGTGAAGTCTCTCCCAAAGAAAATGCCGTAATGTTCAAAGGTCTTTGATTCACCAGTTGTGCCTCCCCAGGGGGAGGAAGGATGCATAAATAATGTCAGATCAATCTTGCTTTTTGCATGCTTTGGCTTTGTCTTAGCTCTGCTGTAGTTTTCCTTGAAGCAGCAAAAGTGAGTGGGGGTCAGCATAGTAATAAGAGTTTGAAGGGTAATAGAAATAACTGAGTGTCCTTGAATAAGTTACCTATTTCTCTGTACCTCAATTTTTTCACCAGCAAAATAAGAACAATTATACCAGTGTAGTATCATTGTGTTTAGGATACAATAAAATATGGAAAACACCTGACCCACAGTAGGTGCTCAACAAAGCATAGCTAATACTATATTTGCTTTTGGTGATAGCATTTGTCAGAGTAGAAGGGCAGTGTGGTCACATGCCATTATAGCCAGCCACTGCCATGTCAGCTCTGCTGTCCCACACAGCAGAGAGGCCTTTTCTATTTAGCTTGCTTGACTCAGAATGTTACGCTGGACTCCTTGTGGTTCTGGAAAGCATGTGCTTTGAAGAGGTGGCATTGCCCTCGTTGTTTTGAGAATGAGGAGAGATGAAGGACATCTGTGCAGGACCCTTTCTTCTCCTATTGCTTCTTTCCTCTTCTTTTGCTTCTCTCCTCCTCCTCAGCATAGTCTCAGCCTCTACTGAGATGCCTAGAAGGATTTTCATGTTTCCACGTTTCTTCTCCTTGCCTATCCCAGGCATGCTGCAAGGAAAAGCAGTAGGACCCACACTTTGAAGGAGCAAATGAGCAAAACATAACGGATGGCACTGTGAGCAGAAGGAGCTGCTGGAAATGCACTTGGCCTAGGCCTCGCCTCTCCTAAACTCCCACCCTCGTGGCTTTGGCTTTACAAGAGCTCTGGGGTGGGATCTTCTTGTTTATTGCTCAAAGAATCAGAGAGGGCTGTGTTCCAGCCAAGCTGGCTGGGGCATTTTTCTCTCCTCTGGGTCCTGGGGCACCAATAGAGAAGGATACGCCCTGAAAGATGCCCACCTTCCCTAATGAGAGTTAAGTGCATCAGACACCCAAGTCATTCAACAGCAGGGTTGTTTGACCACCAGGCTGGCCATGGGCTCTATCCCATCTTACCTGCATGTCTTCTGGGGCCCCCATTCCACCAGGGACACAATCTCACTCAAATGCCTCAGCAAGCAGCCTCTACTCGTGTGGTATGCAAGGAGGTATAAATAGACACCAGGTGGTGGAGTGAGCCATCTGACTGTCTCCTTGATGGCTCCTGCACCCACTCCCTGAGACAGGAAGTCAGGCCTGCCCAAAAGGGGAATTGGCCCAGGGGACTGGCTGAGAATTGGAGGCTCACAGACTCAGGGCCACCCACCCTACCCAGTCCTAAGTGTCAGGCATTCCTGCCACTGTTTCTCAGAAGAGCTAATGGTGGGAATGACAGCCCTTCATGTCTTCCAAAGCTTGGTGAGACAGAGAAGGGGAGGTAAATGGGACCAGGATTGGGGATTTTAACAGAAACACTACCACATTATCCTTGTAGCCCTCTTGTAGTGGAAATTATCTTCTGAGATAGCAGCAAGGAAGACCTTCAGATGTCCTCAAGTCTGAGCCCCTGGCTTGAAGGAAAATGGCTCTCAAGCCAGCTCAGCCCAACAGTTATTTGGCATCTGGAGAAGATGCTATGAGCTCCCTGACGGCAAAGGAGGAGACTCCACAAAAACCTTAGTGTTAGGACCCCTCCAACACCTTACCCCATCCTCTGTGCAGCAGTTTACACCCACGTGCCTTTAGTTTTTGCTGGGGACATGGTCGATGCAGGGTCCTCACTCAGCTGCCTTGCCTGATCTGATCAGCTTGGGAACGCAGACCCTTCTTAAGCCTCAAGCCTTCTGGGACCAGTGCTAAGCAGCTGTCATCTCTAATCTTTGCACCTTCTTTGTAAAACATCATCTCTTCAGTTCTGAGATTTTTGAATCAGGACTCAAAGGGAAGTAATCTTGTAAGGAGAGTTGCAGGTTGCCCAGGAGTTAGTCCCTGGCCCATCAGACTCTGGCCCTTCCTAGAGCAAGAGACCAGAACTCTTTTGGCCCCCTGGGAGCAGTGAAGACCTGGACAGGAAGTAGCTTCAGCAAGCTACCATTCCTCAGCCCTCACCCCACATTGCATAATAATGTGATTGCTTTTTTCCCTTAGGAATCCAAATCCAGGAGCGAGTGCCAAGTTTCAGCTTTGCTGATAAGATGTTTATATCAGCCTAAACATAGCTAGAGTGCTTGACATGCTAAGTAACCTGCCTACCCCTGTTTGTAGGGCTTACAAAACACCTGGCTTGTTGCCTGCGAGGTGAACAGACAGATCCCATTCACAAATAATGGGCTTCATCTGGAACTCCCACACATGGCCTCAACCGATGGAATGTCCCTCTCCAGCCTTTTACCCTCCTTTGCCCTCCTTCCACTCCCACCTTCCAGACTACTGGAGAGAAGAAAGAGAGGCTTACAGGGGATGGTGCCCTAGGGAACAGGGATCAGGGCAAGTGAGTGGCAGCTCAGCTAGCCACACTCCTAGTTAAAGGCATGTGTGCCTCTGCCACTTTGTCTCCTCTTCTGAAAAATAATCCAATATAAGTCACTTTTAGAGATCCTAAGGCAGGAGAGTGAGCTTCAGTCTGGCCTCCACCAAAGGCCTGGGAGCAGCCAGCAGCCAGGGACAGAACAGAGGCCAAGCAGTGATGTAGACTCCTTCGGTCAGCCTGGTTGGAAGTGAAAGCAGGTGTGAACCAAAGTGCCTGGGTTTTATTAGGCCCACTGGATTTTCTCAAGCCCCAGGCAGAAGGGAATAAACTCTTCAGGGCTGTCCAGGCAAAAACTAGAAGGCCAAGCACTGGGAAACTCAATGAGAAGACTGTGGACCTTGGAGACAGGTGTGCCTGGACTACATCCTGTTCTGAAGAACTGTGTGGCTTAAGACAAGTTATCTAACTTGTGTGACGACTTCTCCTCCTTCGTAAAGTGGGGAATACAATACCTACTTCACAGTGTTGTTGTGAGCACGTAATGAGGTGACATCTGTAAAGTGTGGCCCCTGAACCTGGTACAGAGTAGCTATTTTTAGTAACAATTATCAAAATGAAGTTTTCAGGGTTAACATTCCCATCCTAAAGAGTAGACGTTACCCCGGCAAACGTCAGGAAAATGCTCCCATAAGTTCAAAGAAGGAAATTCTGCTAACCTTGAGCACTCAGATAATTGCTTCTGGGTCGAGAAAGGAGAGAGAGTGTGGCAGCTGGCAGGGAGATGGTTGGTGGCAAGGTCAAGGCAGAATAACCAGTGCCATCCAATAGAACTTTCTGTGATGATAGAACATTCTGTCTGCTCAGTCACCACAGTAGCCACGAGCCATAGATGGCTACTGACACAATTGAAATGTCGCCAGTGTGACAGAGGAACTGTAATTTTTATTTTATTGAATTATAATTAATTTCAATTTACATAGCCACATATGTCTGATCAAGATATTAAATGCACAAGCTTTGGAGCCAGACAGGCTGGGATCAAATGCTGGCTGAGCACTCATCAGATTTGTGATCTTGGTCCAGTTACTAAGACTTCGTTTTCCTTTATGTAAAATGACAGGAAGTAGTATCAGGGCCTCGGGAGTGTGAGTTTTCAGCAAGATGCCATTTATCAGACACTTAGCACAGAGTGGGGCACACGAGGTATATCGCAGAGCTGATGGCCATGGGCAGGCAATGGGCCAGGAGATTGAACTTCTCACTCTTCCTATTCCCTCCTTCCCAACAGAACCACATCCTGACCCTAATGTCTGTGGCGGCCCGCATCTACAAGCACCCCAGCCTTAGGAATTCCATCAACCTGGTGGTGGTGAAAGTGCTAATAGTGGAAGACGAGAAACAGGGCCCAGAAGTGTCTGACAACGGTGGACTTACACTGCGCAACTTCTGCAGCTGGCAACGGCGTTTCAACCAGCCCAGTGACCGGCACCCGGAACACTTTGACACGGCCATCCTGCTCACCAGACAGGTCTGTAGCCAGCTCCCAAAAGTGCGGGAAGGAAGGGAGGCCGTGTGAGTGGATCAAAGAGAGGACCACTAGGCCTGCCCAAACATGGGCAATGTCTCCCTCCGGCCCCAGCTGGCCACCAGGATCCTCGTATGTGGAATGATGAGGAAGAGGTCATGAGGACAAATGTGAGGTATTTGCAAGGGAAGGAGAGGAATCTCGTAAGGGCTCTTTTCCAAACGTTTGTGACCAGCTATCTGCTGAGGTCATAACAAGAGGAAATGGCTCAGGCTGCCTGGCGAGAGATCTGTAGCTGGAAATAAGAGATTCATCTGTGACACAGGGCCAGATTCATCTGTTGAATAAAGGGACAGGTGACCAGGGGGTTAACCTCAAGATTTCCCCAAATCAGGAGGCTGCCCACCCATGTGATGTGATTGAAACAGGGAGCTTCCTGAAGGCAATGTGTTCCAGGTCCTGTTCACTCCTCAGTCCTCGCAACAGCCCCATGAAGCAAGTACTGTTCTCAGTCCATTTTCCAATAGGAAACTGAGGCACTGTGGCACATGCTGGTAGCACCCATAGTAAATCCCTGGCAGTCTTGCTGTAGGGTCAGTATTCTTAACCGCTATGCCGTCCTGCCTCCCAAAACAAACTGTCCAGGTCCCAGCCAGCCCTAGGACATACCATGTAGAAAGAGACACAGGCTTTCCCACACAATGGCCTATGTGAAGAAATAGGGCTTTTGGCTTAAATTTTTTCCTTCAACTCAGGGGGAGCAGGAATAGGAAGATGTTCTGTTCCATGTCTGTTCTTATGCTCTCAACTTTTTCCACCACACAGAACTTCTGTGGGAAGGAGGGTATGTGTGACACCCTGGGCGTGGCGGACATTGGCACAATCTGTGACCCCAACAAGAGCTGCTCTGTGATCGAGGATGAGGGACTCCAGGCAGCCTACACTCTGGCCCATGAACTTGGTAAGAGCCGCCATACCCAAGCCTACTCTACTATGTCAGAGGGAACTGCCTCTTCCAAAACCAGGCTCACCAAGGTCCTAAGAAATACACAGCCCTCACGTTTAGCCAATCCCCCCTCATAATTCTGACAGAGTAATTACATGTAAATAGATGCTGTGCTTTCTACATTCCCACCCTGAGCATAAGACCAAAATTTTAAAATAGTGGCCTAGACCATCATCAGAGATCACCAGGAAAATGCCAAAACATGAAACAAATGCTCGGTAAGTTGTGCTCTGTATCCAAGCTAAGCAGCAAGAATTCTGGGAAGATTAACTGTAAGAAGTGCTGTGTATGCAAGCGAATAATTTGGGTGACTGAGAATTTAGGACAGGCTGGGGCAGAATATAAAGAGATATCAATGTTCCTCAGTACCCTGAGAAAGTTTCATGGAAAGGAAAAGCCCAGAGTGCAGCCTGAAACAAAAAATGTTTAAGGAATAAGGGAGGGCGGTTCCCACGAGGAGGTAGTGACTGGTCCTCCTTCTGTCAGCAACTCTCTTGCAAGAGACAGAGAGGGGGCTCTGAGCCACATGGGAAACCCTCTGAGTGGGGCGGGGAGGGCTGGAGAGCAGTGGAGGCCATGACAGTGGACTGTGGTCTCTCTCCATCCCCAGGGCACGTCCTCAGCATGCCCCACGATGACTCCAAGCCCTGTACACGGCTCTTTGGGCCCTTGGGCAAGCACCACATGATGGCACCCCTCTTCATCCACCTAAATAAGACGCTGCCCTGGTCTCCCTGCAGTGCCATGTACCTCACGGAGCTCCTGGATGGTGGGCATGGTAGGCATCCCTTAGATTCTCCCTACTTCTTTCTGGCCAGCTGCTGGCAGTTGAGCTCTGCCTGGCCAGCCTCCTTGGATATCTTTAGGCACCTGTGCTGTTTTCTGCTCTGTCACAAAGCATGGTAGCCATTTAGGGTTAGAAATATGTTCAGAAATATGTTCCTCACCCAACCTTCTGTGCCATGGCCTTTTCACCATTCCCACAAAGCATGCTCTTCCTTGCCCCATCTTCTAGCAGCCTGAGTTCCGGGCTAACTTAGATTGTTAATCACAAAGCAGGTGGAATTAGTCTGAGAATGTTTACCTGAGGGAGGTGGGTTTGAACAAAGCTTGAAGAAATGGAAGACTATTGCACAGCGGGGAGAATAAAGTGTTCCAGCTTGAGTGGTACATCGTATATCTTGGAAATGGCAAAGAGGCAGGGAACTAGTCCCATAAAAGCGAAGAGTTGTTAGTGACATGGGATTGGAGTGGTGGGCCTGGTCGAAATAGCCTGACTTGTGGAGTAACGCAATGGAAACAATTTATCCTTGATTCTTCTCATTGGGGGAGTCAGGGAATATATGATACAAAAATAATAGATTATCCAAACATCAGTACTTTGGCTTTATTTTGCATGCCATGGTTTTTAAGAGCTCATTTATACCCCCTTGTAGATGTAGATTACTATTACACTTTGCTGGCATTCCCTAAGTAAACACTAAATGGATGTAAGATGTTCTGGATAACAAAAGAAATTCAATCCTAAAAAAAAATTTGCAGCTGATAGTCAAAAATTGGATAAGCTCTATGTAGATGATGAATGTTGACAGATTTTAGATTGAGGTCAAGGAAAGCGTTATGTCTAGACCTTAAAGCCCATCAGTAGGAATTTAAAGGTAACATGGGAGCCATGGAGAGCTGGAGAGAGGCAAACTCCAACCCTTATTCCTCTGCTTCCTCCATTTCTCAGGAGACTGTCTCCTTGATGCCCCCACCTCAGCCCTGCCCCTCCCGACAGACCTCCCGGGCCGCAAGGTCCTCTACGAGCTGGACCAACAGTGCAAGCAGATTTTTGGGCTGGGTTTCCGCCACTGCCCCAACACCTCTGTGCAGGACATCTGCTCCCAGCTTTGGTGCCACATGGATGGTGCTGAGCCCCTGTGCCATACGAAGAATGGCAGCCTGCCCTGGGCTGATGGGACGCCCTGTGGGCCTGGGCACCTCTGCTGGGATGGCAACTGTCTGCCTGAGGAGGAAGTAGAGAGGCCCAAGGTGAGGGGCAGCCACTTTGGGGGTGGGGAGAGGGATTGGGGAAGGGCTGTTTTCAAGAAGGAAATCATATTTGAGCATCATGAACTAAGAGATTCTAGGCCAGGCTACAACTATGACTTCCAAGTAAAATCACTCAACTTTTAACAAACAAAGCAGAGCATATTTATCCAAATACAAGAGGAGCCCTTCAAGGCTGTACTCATAGCATAGACAATGCCACTGCTGCCCTGGGCCTTTGGGGAACTCCCCCTTTGGAATTGCTTTGGAGCCAACTTGAAGGCTGAGAAGTGTGATAAGCATGGAACACTCCAGCATACAGACAAGAACATGGGCACTCAATAAATGGAAGCCATTCTGAATTCTATTATAAACAGATAGAGTGACTCAGAAGAGTAACATTCAATCAAATGACAGAAAAGTACTCATATCCTACCCACGTCTGAGCTGAATTCATAATTAGCAGTCACGGGAGTGAGAGCCATTTTGGAATTCCATACTCAAAGAGGAGGAGGGAGGGAGAACCATAACCACCTCTGACAGGCAGAGAAAACTTGGCCCAGGACAGAGTAAATTTGCAAGGAAAACCAAGGCAATGCCACTGCAAGTTTTAAATGATTCACTTCTTTGCCATGCTCTTAATACTTCCAAACTATGGGCTGATCACATTTCTCTTACTGGGAGTCACTGAGCCATCTTTACGGAAACAGCATCCACTGAGTCATGCAGCCTGGTCCCTGTCCAGCACTGAATGGCCAGGGTGGCCTGAGCATTAACTTTCCAGAGGGCTGTTTTCAGGGGGTGTTCTTTGCACTGAGTCTCCAGGGCCTATTTGGACCAGGTAAGCCCACACCCCTGAGCTGCGCAGGACTCAGGCTTCATCCTTAGCCACCTCCCATCCTCCCGTTCGGATGCTGAGCTTCCCTTCTAGATGTCACCTTCTCCTGCAGTGTTGGCTTCACACATCACTGACAGAAAAGGAAAAGGCTGTGCAATGATTCCCAGCACCAGAGCTGAGCTCATTATAGGGTCTACATGGGATGATCGTGGGATGGTATTTATCATCTATTTGTAAGAGGAAAGACAGATCGTGAAATACTATATAGGACAGAATCATACTATAGCTGTGTAAAATCAGATATATCTGTATGAAATTAAAAAAACATATTTGTGATTATATATTCAGAACAAAAGTATGAAATGATATTGATGAAAATTATGTCAATGGTTTTATCTGTATAGTGGTATCTTTTAAGTGTTAGTTTCTTTTTTACATATTTCTGTATTTTTTGTTTTTTATGAGTGAATACTATTTTGTAATTTTTAAAATTATTTTCTTTTTGAAAACTCTATGAACCCACCAAGGGCAAAGCTTTTACTCATGGCTTGGTTGTTAAGTTAGAAATGGCTGTTTATTTCCCAGACATCATCTGACTGCTGAACTGGTAGCCAGTAGAGTGGCAGCAACACCTCCCAGCAGTCATTCCTTTAGATCAGGACTTCTCGACCTCAGCACTAGTGACATTCGGGGCTGCATATGTCTTAGTCGTAGGGGGCTGTCTTGTACATTGTTGGATATTCATCGTTGGTTGTTTAGCAGCATCCCTGTCCTCTAACCACCGGAGGCCAGCAGCATACACCCTCTCCAGTTGTGACAACCAAATACTTTCAAATGTCCCCAAATACTTTCAAATGTCCCCAAAATACAAAACTGGGCCCGATGGAGAACTACTGCATTAGACCCAATCTTACTACCATAAAAGAGTTTCATTTGACAACTAATATTGAGCACCTTACTGAAGTCAAGGCACTGCTTTATACACTGGGCAGTCAGCTGTGAGCAAGTCTAACACAGCCTCCATGTTCACAAAGATGATAGCCAAGCAGGCCACACAGTCATGAAACAAATGACCAAACTAAATGACTAAACTAGAGAGTTTCTTAAACTCTGTGCACCAGGGAAAGCTTAACTAGGTGAAAGAGTCAGGGCTGTGCCCACCCCCCACCCCCACCCCTGTCACACTTCAGCTCCTAACTCTGTGGCTTTATGTGTTACAGGCCATGGTGGATGGAGGCTGGGCCCCTTGGGGATCCTGGGGAGAATGCTCCCGGACCTGTGGAGGAGGAGTACAGTTTTCATATCGTGAGTGCACCGACCCTGAGCCTCAGAATGGAGGACGATACTGCTTGGGTCGGAGAGCCAAGTACCAGTCGTGCCACACGGAAGAATGCCCCCCTGATGGTAATCACCACTTACGCCACACCTGCCAGAACAGCTGCTCTTATTGTGCCACAGATCTCCAGGGGAAAAGTAGAGTGGGTCTCCCCGGAGGCAGTGCTTTCCTATAATCCAGACATAAATGGGCTCCACAAGGCACCAATCCTTAAGGCTGCCCTCAGCGACCTGGGACAGCTCTCACTGCTGGGAAAGCATGGGAAATCAAGAAGAGGAGTTGCTCTGGTCTTACAAAATGTGGACATAGAGAGTGTCACTCACAACTAAACTTATTACTGGGGAGAGGAGGCTTGCAGAGAGGCTAGCATCTAGGATAATAATCCTCCCGCATTTGTGTTCAGAACGGAAGCATTTTCCAAAGCACTGTCAGAGCCAAACCTCCAATGTCTTTCCAGCCAACATTCAGCCCAAGATGGAGGGAAGGTCTCTAAATCTGATTCTAGTGCACATTCCTTCGGGACAGAGTTGCTCATGTTCCCTTGGGACCATGGCAATGGAATGATGGAACCTTCCCAGGAAGTAACTACCTCCCTTGGCATATTCCTACCCTGAGTATCCACTAGAAAACACATGTGACCACAGAGGCAGTAATGTGCAGCAGCCAGATTCCCAGATGGTGAGAGGGAATCATTAGAAGATTTTTCCCTACCATCCTATTCAATTCCCTTCTGTGTTGCTCCAGGAAGTATTGGCAGGCAGCAAAAGACAAGTAGAGCTTTAAGATAGATTCATCCAAGTGCAAAGACACATTGTCAACCAGTCTGTGTCTAATGAAGAGGATCTGTAGGTTTTGCAGTTTTGCAAGATGGGAGGAATAGCCGTGGCAGTGGCAGGAGGTTCTAGAAACTTTACCCCAGAATCATGTCAGTTTTCCAGGTAGACATGGACATTAGGTGATTTCAAATGATTTCAGATGCACTAGGATGAACCATCCTAATTAACAAATATTTTTAGTGCCTCTTGTGTGGCTAGAAATATAATAGATGTTATAAACGGCATTTAAAAATACACGGAGCATTGTCTCTGAGCTCAAAAACGTGAAGTTTAGTTAGAGATTCAAACCCTTTTTACAAAGCCAGTAATACTTAATCTGTGAAGCACAGATCCCTGCTTATGAGGAATTCAGAGCAAAGAAAAGCCTGGGCTAGTCAAAAGCTTCCGGGGGAGTGAGGGCTGATCAGGGCCCGGGGGACTGAGAAGGTGATGAGGTATGGAAGGATGTGCCAGGAGAGGGAGAAGCTTGAGAGGACCTATGATTCGCTCAGGTAGACTCCTCCAGCAGAATGTACCAGCATTTCAAGGCAGACCTCAAAGGTCCATGAAGGCTAAAATGGCACCTGGAGATTCTCAGTGCCAGCTGTCTCAGCAAGTCACCTGGGAAGTGTTTTCAATCACAGAAGCCCAGACCCCTCAGATGTACTGAATCAGAGTCTCAGGAGTTGGTCATGGCCATCCGTGTTTCAAAAAATCTCCACAGGCCATGCAGATGTGCAGCTAAGCTGGGAACCTTAGGAGTAAGAGCAGGCTTAGTTTCAGGATTGTGGTGGGTGGGGAGAACATGTCTTACTTTCGATGGATTGTGCCGGAAGCAACATGCAGCAAGATGGGAGAGGAAGCAGCTGTGTGTAGAAGGCTGGGCACTAAGTCCCACAAGAAGCCAGGAGGCCTGGGCTTGTCAGAGAAGGACTGAGATGGTAGAGTAGGATGGAGACATTTAAAATTATAGATTGTCCTAAATATAGTAGGACTTAATGACAGGTTGGAAATAGTGGACATAGATGCTCAAATGTTCAATCCCAGATTGGAACATGGTAGTGTCACCAAATGAAAATCAAGCCAGTTGATAGAGGAATCATATGGAGCTGGACTGTACTGAGCTGGTAGTAATCACAGCACCTACAAATGGAGTCCCCCACAGACATGCAGAATCACAGCAAGTGAAGTGTGGTGGGGCAAGATTTAGAGCTGGAGCTGCAGGTCTGAGAATCCATGGCCATCTGTTCAATCTCACCAAGGAAGTCAAGATAGAGCACAATAGAAGAGGCCAAAAATGTAGCTCCACATGTCATTCTGTGCTTTCCAAGCTTACTGTATTGTCTCCTGTTCACACCTAAGTTTATTCCTCTATAAAACAGAATTAATATCTTCCCCAAATGAAAAGGATATTTATCCCAGAAAGCCCAGCTGAGGCTGGATCCTCCTTTCCTGGCCCCTATGAGTAAGGGTCACACATGGGCTTAGGTCACGTGTGTCTAGCAATGTTGGGCCCAGATGACACTGGACCTGTGTCCTGGGGTTGGGTTAAAACCAGGAGGAAGAAAGGTGCCCTGAATCTAGACATTTCTCCAGCTGGGTCCTTCCTGCTTTCGCACGGCATGTAAACTCCATGCTGTTTCTTACTCATTTTAGGGAAAAGCTTCCGAGAGCAGCAGTGTGAGAAGTATAATGCCTACAATTACACCGACATGGATGGAAACCTCCTGTACTGGGTCCCCAAGTATGCGGGGGTGTCCCCTCAGGACCGCTGCAAATTGTTCTGCCGTGCCCGGGGAAGGAGTGAGTTCAAAGTGTTTGAGGCCAAGGTAACTCAGATCCACAGATGGGGAGGTAACTCAGAGCCACAGATACCTGTCATGCTTCTTATCTTACCTTCCCTTTCCCTGCTACAGGTGATCGATGGCACCCTTTGTGGGCCGGAGACTCTGGCCATCTGTGTCCGTGGCCAGTGTGTCAAGGCTGGCTGTGACCATGTGGTAGACTCACCTAGGAAGCTGGATAAATGTGGGGTGTGTGGGGGCAAAGGCAACTCATGCAGGAAAGTCTCTGGTTCCCTCAACCCCTCCAGGTGAGCCTCTAAGTAGTTCTGTACCAAAACGGAAAAGCAAAATAGGCTTTAGAATCATGTCGGCCTAAGCTTGAATTGTGGCTGCTACCCATGGAATACTAAGCTTCAGTTTCTTGATAAAATATTGGCAGTCCTCTGTATCTCAGAGTCATTGTGAGGCGTTATGAGATGGGTCATGCAGAGTACTAGGCACAGGGTCTGGCCCATAGAGAGGACTGTGCACAAGTCAGCCAGAGGCCACATAGACAAGGGTAGACCATTCCTTTACCAGGAAGCAGCTCCTCCAGGCCTATTTAGGGAAGGATATCTCACCCTGTTCCTGGAGAGTCTGTTCTTCCTGCCAGTGGGTCTTCAGAGAAGGGTACGGTACAGGGGAGGGGAGCCTTGGTGGTTTTAAGTCTGCAAACTCCAGACACATCTTCACAGCTTAATGCCCTATGTTCATAAAGCTCCTAGTACTGGTTTGAGCACTTTCACTTCTGTGGCCTCATTTGATTCCTAAAAAAAAAACTCTCTGAGGCGGGCAAGGCCAACACTGTTATTCCCATTTACAGATTAAGAATCTGAGGCATGAAAAGATTACTGATTCTTCTAAGGTTACACTGGTAGTTAATGACACTCAGGAAGAGAACCCAAGTTTCTTAATTCCTAGACAATCTTCTTGCCCTTCAGGTACTTCCTAGAGAGGAAGGGTGAGGGCAAGTATTATGCAACCACACTGGGCCCTTCTGTCTGTCTCTCTCTCGTCTCATCAGGCTCAGAGAACAAAATCAGCCCACAGCAGACAACTGTAGATAAGTTAAAACTCAAAGAATATAGAAAAAAGAAGCCTGGGATATTGGGTCCCCTAGCCGAATTTCTCTTAGGCATTAGACAAATGGGCCTGTCGATACTTTCTTGCTGCCCTAGACTAAGCAGCTGGCCCCAGCTGGGTGTAAGGCAAGAATAGTAAAAAAACCACCTGACTATGCTCTTCAGTCCTTCACTTTCTTCCCAGCCTGTGTAACCCAAATGCTTTCCCTCCAAAATCCAAGAATAAGAACTAAGGTTTCTGTAGCCCACATAAAGCCCTGGACCTATAATAAAGTTGAAATATTTTCCCAAAACAGCATCCTACCCCACAGAAGCACAGGTCATGGGGTCTGGGCATACCCAGAAGATGGCTCCTCTGAGCCATCACCCTCGTACCTGCCTTAGAGTCATAATAACCAAATGCTAAGAGCTGGTTGACTCTAAGAAGTAGAGTGAGGCATCAGATTCTGGAATGAATGTGTAGAACAAATTTTTCCACATGGGTTTGAGCTCTGGGTATGAAAGTGGCCAAGCAAAGTTTTATACCAGTGTAAGGAACTAAATGTGTTTGAGATATAATTTGAGCCAAGAGCTGCTGGGTTTGGCAGCCCCAATGCAGCTTTTAAAACCTCTCTGGGCTGTCTTTCTTCCTGTGCTATTGTCAAGACCCATACATTTAAACTCCTCACTCCAGTATTTGAAACAGAGTTACCAGGTAAAGCAAAGCCCATGAAAAGCTCAATGTACAAAATATTCCTGTTGGCCTCTGCAACTAATTTGTTTAGAACTCTTAGCTAACTGCATAATTATTGCTAGTGCTTTTTGTCTGCCACCCCTAGTCACCATCTGGTTAACTTCCTTAAGCTCTTGGCTGGAAAGCCACTGGCCCTAAGGGGGTCTTTCTATTCCTATCCTAGTTATGGCTACAATGACATCGTCACCATCCCAGCTGGTGCCACGAACATCGATGTGAAACAACGGAGCCACCCAGGGGTCCAGAACGATGGCAACTACCTGGCATTGAAGACCATCGATGGGCAGTACCTGCTCAATGGGAACCTGGCTATCTCCGCCATAGAGCAGGATATCCTGGTGAAGGGGACCATCCTTAAGTACAGTGGTTCCATTGCCACCCTGGAGCGGCTACAGAGCTTCCGGCCTCTGCCTGAGCCTCTGATTGTGCAGCTCCTAACAGTCCCTGGTGAGGTCTTTCCCCCAAAAGTCAAATATACCTTCTTTGTTCCTAACGACGTGAACTTCAGCATACAGAACAGCAAAGAGAAAGCAACCACCAATGTCATCCAGCCCCTGCTAAATGCACAGTGGGTCCTGGGGGACTGGTCTGAGTGTTCAAGCAGCTGTGGAGCTGGCTGGCAGCGACGGACCGTGGAGTGCCAGGACCCCAGCGGCCAGGCCTCTGCCACCTGCAACAAAGCCCTGAAACCTGAGGATGCCAAGCCCTGTGGAAGCCAGCTATGCCCCCTGTAACCCAGCAGAGCGAGGCCAGTCTTGGGATCATGAACTCAGGGTGCTGGGTGCAGACATGTGTCCCTACTGTGGTGACTCTACATGTGGAGATGTCATGGCCAACACAGGTCTCCCATTGCCATAGCCCCTCGCATGGCATGAATTCCTAAGGGGAGGAGAAAAAAGGATGGGACAACAAATCCTAATGTCTACTTTCTAGTGGATGGGACCTTACTTGGGTTCAAGTAGAGGGCACAGGTTAAAAGCTAAAAAGTGCATTTGTTGACCTAAACAAGAGACTCGGTCAGCCTGTTTGCAAAGGACTAGCAAAGTTAAATGAAAAAAAAATGTTTTCTATTTGGCTTCCCCGATAAATGATCTACCTCAGAGGGAGAAAAAAAAATTAGTCCAAGAGAGGTATGGGGCAGGGAGTCAATGGCAAATGTCAAAGCAAGCTCCATAGCTGCACCCCTGAGCTAGCTTCACAAGTGACCATGACTCTTCAGTATTAAAATCCATTGCCTGCAGGGCTGCAGGATTGTGGAGAGCCACCTGTTCTCAGGCTTCCACCTGCAGGGGTGGATCCATTTCAAGTATTTATGCAGATGTGTCTCTGAACTAAAGTGTGATCTTGTGCCAAAGCAGTGGTCTAGTCTGGTTCAGTATTTTGAAAGTGCAGGGGACCCAGAGCCCAAGGACAAAGGCTAAAGCTAGGTCAGCCAATCTTGAACACACAGGGAAGCAGGCACCTTGCCTGAGTCTCTTCAGGCCCTTCTCCTGGGTTCTCTGATGCCTCTGAATCCCTCTCATTCAGGCAAATTTTCATTTGCATAATCCAGACGAGTGGTTCTCAAACTTCAGTGAGCAAACTTTAGAGGGCTTCATAAAACACGGATTGCTGGGCCCCACCCCCATAGTTTCTAATTCAGTGGGTCTGAGAGGGTCCTGGGAGTGTGCATCTCCAACAAGTTCACAGATGACATGGAGCCTGGTTTGGGGACTGTACTTAGAACCGCTGCTCTAGTGGGAACTTCCAACTCGGGAATAGTGGTTACATGATGTCTCTGGGTTCCTCTCCTTGAGAAAGACTTACCCCTTTCCCTCTACATGTGTCCCCATCCTTACTTTTACCTATTGACCAGCTGGAGATACAAGACTCTCTTAGGAGTTGAGGAATTTTGAGCCCTCAGCTCCTTTCCACACCAAGTTCCATCATCATCTCTCAATCCTTGGGGCCCAACAGCTTGCAGCTTTCCCAATCAGCCCTTTTACACAGAATGGCATTCCTCACCAACCATTGTAGCTTATCTGAGAGTTTCCAAAATCCCATCTCCTGCATCATAGCTCCTCACCTCTTCCTGGCTCAGAGGAAATCTCTGATTCAGTCTTCCATATGATCTGGTATAGAGGGAATATAGTTCTTGGTCATACATGGGTAGCAGAAACGGACAGCAAGAAATGCCCTTCCAGTGAAAAGCAGAAAAGTATCTAAATTTGCATCTTCCCTTTCTTGTCACCGTTGACCCCCTTTGTCCTTCCTTTTTGCTTTCTGTCAAGACCCCTTCAAATACATGGTGACATGACAGAGAGGATGCAAGATGGAGCCCTGTTTGAATGAGAAAAAGGAGCCCCCTGGGAGGACTCAGTCCCTTGGGCACAAGGCAAGGCAAACAGGATTTCAGTTCTTACTCTGCCTTTAGCTGATCACCTTTGTGGTGCACAGTGGCTGTTGACAGAGTTGACCACTTTTCCTGTCTGCCTTTCCTGTCTACCAACTCATTAGTGAGTGGGAGGCCAGGCTTACCAAAACATAAACAAGCACACACACAGGCATGTTGATGATGACTAGTAAAACCAGATTTTCCCTTGCTCTGCACCAGTTTTGTTGAGGCCAATATATATTTCTGCAATTCTTCATCTCCTTTCATTTCTCGTTCTCCCCAAAATAATCAAGGCCAAATGTGTCCCTCATTAGCAGCCCACACCAGTCCAGCTGTGCCATCCCTACTGCCTGCATCATTACTAGCACAGCTTTTGCCCTGGAGTTCAGCTGGCAGCAGAGCTGCTGATGTGCAAAGCAGAATGGAATCCAGCTTGGCTCTTTTTTGCTGTGTGGGCTCGGCAAGACTCACAGAATGCATACTTGTTTGTGTCTGGAAATTCAACAGCTGCAGCTCAGGGACTCAGAAAACAGATCTACAGAGAGAGACCTTATTATTATTTTCCCCCAGCCAATCACGACCACCCTTTTTGTCCAGACAAGAGAAGATGTATTTCTTCTGCTGAGAATTTAAATTTTCCAGCTAGTGCTCCTAATGAACATCCCTAGGGCTCTGACTCGGCAGGTAACTTAGTCATTCACTTGGATCCTCTGAGCACCTGCCAGAAATATTTCAAAGGTGGTACATTAGCATCAAAGTTCATTTCCAACCTTTCATCCTTAGGAAGTTAATCTCTGTCTGGGGGATTATTCTCTGCCCTTTATCCCTCTATAGCTGACCAGAGGGTTTGGTGAATTTACAAAAGTAAGCAACATGACTATTCCCTGAACCACTTCAGCAAACCACCTTTCTCTCCCAGGAACATTTCCCAGGGGTGATAGGGCCATCTTCCCACCCGCTCCACACCTCGCTCTCTGATGTTGACTAGGTTCCAGATCCTTAGTGTCTGGGCTCTTGGGCCAAATGGGACCTCTTACTGAGGACTGTTCCTCCTTCAGTATCCAAATGAACCATAGGGAAATTCTTAAGAATATGTCGGCTTTTGCTTTGTTTTGATGTTTCCAACTTGTGGTCCAGGTCAGATAAAGAGAGAGCCTTTGTCACCACTGCATTCTTGAGTCTACAAAGTGATGAGGAGGTGTTGCTGCGAGGCACCAGGCTTTCACACACAGCCTGGACACCCTGTGTAGGAACCTCCCCCCGTCATAGAAAGAGAGGCTCATAAGTCCACAGCCATCTCTACTCCACATGCTCTGCCTCACATTACCAGCCCCTCCAAGAAGCAGTAGCGTCCCTTTTGCTGCTTGGAAATTAGAAATGGTTTATCTATAAGAGTGAACAGAAATCTGGAATTTATTAAAGAGAACCAGATGTAGTATGATCCCTGGTTACCAGATTTCTGCTGCCACAGCCTTAGCACTTCCTTTGCCTCTATGCTGAGTTGAAGCTAAATTACTGAACATATGGCCAAAATAAAACATGAGAGAGAGAGTGAGCATGGTGAAGAGAGTGAAGTCAGTATTTTAGGCAAGGTTAACTGACTATCCCTGACACCTATCTTCCTCCAGCCTTGTTCTGCTCTGTGTAGAGTGGAAAGGAATTCCCTAAGGGAAGAGAAATATATTCCCACCAGTATTCCCCACTCCCAGTTTCACCATCAGTTAGACCACCAGCCACCCCAAGGCCCTGAGCAGGCCTTGGCAGCTAGGATGGAAAACAGAGGAAAGAAGCACCCCTGCCCTTGAGAAACATACACAGGGATGGCTCACCTTTGTGGCCCTCGGCTGAAGGACAGTATGTCTTTATGAGAAAGCTCTCTTCTAGCCTGGTGCGTTTTCCTCTGGTCCCCTGGCTGAGTTGGCAGCTTCAAGAAAACTGCGTGTGGAATGTGAAAGAGAGAAGTCATCATCCTAAGTCACATTTTTGTTGGTTCAATCTGCATAATCACTGAAGTTACATATTGTGGTCATATCAACCTTACATTTGAAAAAAAATCTAAAAACAAAATAACACATGAAGAGGAGCTAAAAGTTGGAATGCTAAGTGAGCAGAGCAGTTAGGCCCCCATGCCTTCTTTGACTCACTGGCACCACATCAGCCCTTCCCAGGCACCTGTCTGCTTTCTAGGCTAAAACTTCTTAACAGCCTGGCTGCACTAATCAAAATAGATGTGCCCCTTTACAGCTTGGTTCATTCTTCCTCAGATGGAGAGCTTCTCTGATATTCCATTTAGAAAACAATTGGCCTTCTTTGCTTAAAACTGAGTGCCAGCCAACCTACACCCCCAAAAACTAGATAAACGTGTTCCTCACAGGCATCACTCAAGTATAGGGAAGAGAAAGATTAGACCCAATGTATGAGTATATTCTGAACAGTAATGCTGGAGCAGAGAGAGAGGCAAGCCACCTGTCTCTTTGAGAACATACTTTCTCTCAGGCCTTGGGCTCAGCCATGAGAGACAGGAAAATTCTGGCTAGTCTTCCATCCCTATGAATGGCCCAGCTGACCCAAGGTAGACACACAATTGCCCAGGAAGGGAGAGAGTAAAGAAGCTCTTACCAGACAGACTTCACCATTCCTCATTTCAAACATCTTTTAAGTCCAAGGCGCATGGAAGAGTCTGTCCTAAGCCAAACACAACTTCTTGTTTCTAAGAAAAAAAAAAAGAAAAAATAGTAAAAGGCTTTTTGGACACTGGAGATTTCAAGTTTCTATAAACTCAAATGAATCAGACACAAGTGGAAGTAAGAAAAGATGCTGAGTTTCTCTTGCTGGACCAGAAAGTGAGAAAAGGTGGGAGGTGCACCAGACACCAAAAGGAGAGAGAGAAGCCCTGTGATGGCTGGATCAAAGTGAGGGTCCCGGTGATAACAAGAGTCAATGTGAACCCTCCCAAGGCCACATCCTGAGCTTGCTGATTACTCAGAACTCCTCCACCTCTGAAGTTATTAATTTAAATATCTTACTCCTTGACCACAACTTCTTGTCCTTCCAGATCTCTCACTAGCTCATATTATACACATTCCAAGGACCCCCAGATCCTTGGCCACCCCCAAATACACACATTCCCCTGTCTTTATTTCACCTCTGTCTCTGCTGCTTCTTTCCCTATGCTGCTTAGAGTCCATATTCCAACACCTCAGCCTAAACCCTGCCCATTTTCCCAACTG
Source organism: Macroglossus sobrinus (assembly GCA_004027375.1). NCBI lineage: Eukaryota > Metazoa > Chordata > Mammalia > Chiroptera > Pteropodidae > Macroglossus > Macroglossus sobrinus. The sequence continues at coordinate 36,703 of PVKZ01000731.1, read as the reverse complement.
GCTTGCCCTGTTAGCTTTCTTTAGTGCAGAGCCACAAGCAGAGCCCCACTTGGGCCAGTTGGCTCCCTGCCTCAGACTCGTTATCATTACGCTATCAACCAGGCTCCACATCACTGAAGGAAATTACAGCACTGAGCACATAGGTGCCACTATAAAGTTATAGTCACCAGTGGAAGCTCTGATAAGCAACCTAAGTAGGCTTCCCTAGTCAGCTCTATCCCTGCTTCTCTACAAAATTATTTTAAACTTTCTTCACTCTCCTCAAGCTCATGACTCTGTCATATTTCTCCTTACTATGAGTAGACGACCTCACCACTTTCTACTAAGCAGAACCCAATACTATATCTCCCATGACAGAAAGAAGAGAAGAAACACAATCTCAATGTTAACAGGTCAAGTTACAGGCACAAATGAGGACCATTATAATTCTCCTTTATTTTGGATTCAAGAGGCATATTCCACTTGCTGTGAAGTCCATAGGACAGTGAAGATTTAGAAGATAATTTCTCTACCAAATTAAATTAATCTCCCATCTCCTCTAAAGGGCACAGTACATCAAGTCTAGACATCCAGGACTCCTACATGGTTCATCTTCCCCACCCCCATTATTCTTGTCCACCCCTCTGTTCTCCACCACCCACCCAGAGTAATGCCTTTCTTTGATTTGGCCCCTGACTAATTTACCAGTCACTCTATTCTATCTAGTTTCACTGCTACATGAAACTGGATCTTCAGATCTCAAGGATGGGGTAAGGGAAGATGGAAAAAGTCCTCTCAAGGATGGGGCAAAGGACAACGTGTCTTAAAGACAATAGACTTTCCACCATTGCTAACCTTGGTCTTCTGTGAGTCTTTCTCAGGTGTATTGTAGAGCTTGAAGACTGTCTCCCTCTACTCTATCTTAAGTTACATTGCCAAAGACCCATTCTATTTTTTTAGCCTCCAAATCTGCTAGATCTCAGGAAGGGGAATAGAGTGGGGGAAAAAAAAAAGAACTTCCCCACAGGAATATGAAAATCACTATACAAGAATGCCCAATTTTATGCTACCATCCTAATGTCTTACCTGGAGCTGTTTCAATTCTTTTTAAATCTATCCTCTTCTCCTGTTTCTGTTTCATGATGAGGTATTTTTCTACTCTCAGAATCAATCCCTTATAGATACTACAGCCTTCTACCTTCTCAAGGTCCTCAGTCCATCAATGATCCCTCCCTCTCCTGTAGATTGGATTTCTCTCTCTGCTGGCTTTTTCTCATCATTCTCATCAGTGTCATTTTACAGCCATATCTCTTCACTCTCTCCCTTGCACGTGAAGCTTTTGCTGCTCCTCCAAAGTATACACTCTTTTCTCTCTCCAGACAATCATATATTCTATTCTCTCTTCCTAAAATGTCCTTTTTTCCTTGTTCTCCTCTCTCTACTTCAACAATCTTCTACTAACTGGTCAAGTGCCAGATTTAAGGCCACTTCCTCAAAGGAACTCTGGGGTTAGGATAAACGTCCTCACAGTATTATGCACTTCCTGTTTTAAATACAGCACACTGATGGTCCTTCCTGTCTTCACTGCTGGACTGCACACTCCATGAGGCCAAACTACATCTTGTTAGTCTCAACTAGCCTAAAGTCTGTCATATAGCAGCACTTAATAAATGAGGAAACAAATGATCAAGTTTTTTTCCACCTTAAAAGCAACATGTTTACGCCTCCTCATGTTCCTTTTTGCTCCTTCCATAGTCACAATTAAAAAAAAACATTGCTCTCCTCCTCACCTAACAAGCCAGCTCTCCCTCAGCTGAATTGTCAATAACCTTGTGCTAAATCCAGCAGACATTCCTGTCTTCTAGTGCCTGTGTTCTGGCCCCCTTTGTAGTTTCTGTCCCCCTAAGTTATGGAGATCCTCATAGTTCTACTCACTCTTCCTGGGTGATTTCAAATGCTCCCATGGTTTCAGTTTCTTCTACATGCTAATCCCAAATTTGAATCCTGAGGCTGTGTCAGGAGTACCCAATACAACCTTATCACTCAGAGGTTCCCTAGAACTAACAGGACTCAGCCTGTTGTACTTGTACTCCTGGCTGCGATTATTACAGAGATGTAGTAAGGATACACGACTGAATCGTAAGGAACCAATACACAGATAGAATCTAGAGGAATACATATGAGGCTTCTGTATGCCCTCTCATTTCCATAAGGGGTCACACAGAACTCACTCTTCTTCCAGAAACATGTGTGTGATGTTTCTGGCCAGAAAAGCCCCTGAGAGACTCAGTGTCCAAAGTTTTAATTAGAGAACTGGTCATGTAGGCACCCTCTCTCTAGCATGTACCAAAATTCCAGACTCCCAAAAGGAAAGCAGGTGTCCAGAATAAATTATATTGTCTGCACAGTCTAGCCACAGAGAACAAGATTTATCAGTTAACTGTTGACTGGGGACACTCTGAGAGCCAGTTTTCCAGACATCAGCAAGGGCGAATCGTGCACTCCAGACTTTCTAAACACAGTGGCAAACCTATTATGTTTACTTTTTTCTGCACAGGCTGGATCTGTCTCCTGAGCTACAGTCCTATATGTTTCCAACATGCTATCAGACTCAGTGACCTCATACTCACCCTCTTCTTCCTAGATATTGTACCTGTGATCTATCTTCTGTTCCCACTTCCTCCTCACCCATCCTATTCACTTGCCCTCAAATGCATCCACTTCTTTCTATTTCTACTGCTGCTCAGGATCACCTCAAACCAGCATAACTAAATCAGCCTTCAGAACAAGGCTCTGCCAGTCTACTTGACATCCCTCCAATCTGATTCTCATATTGTTCAGTTATCTTTTAAACATGAAAATTGGATCATTTCATTTCTCCATTTAAACTCTTTAACAATTTCCCAATGCACTAAGAATATAAATCAAAACATCTTAACAAGACCTACAAGTTCCTGAGTAACCATCCTCTAATATCTTATTTTACATCACTCTCTTCCTCTAGTGATATGAACGTCTTGTCAGTTTCTCACTAAGCCCTTTCTCATCCCAGGTCTTCACACACGCCCTTCCCAAGCCTGGAATGCTCTCTTCTGCTCATGCCTCAATCCCCTGGACTTGTCCTTGGGGTCTCAGTTTGAAGGTCATGTCCTCAGAAGTCCTCTCCCATCCTCCCCAGTCTAAATGAGGCCCCCTTACCTTCTTTCATGGTTAGTAAATATATACATTTTGTGTGGGTTGTTTATTTCATGCCTCCCCTCCTCTCCACTAGACTGTAAGCACATGAGGGCAAGGACTCTTTGTTCACCACTGGATATCTGGAGTCAAGCTAGTGCTGTTTTCATGGTGTGTGCTGTCACCATCAGCTCAGGCTGCCGTAGCAAAGTACCATACCCTGAGTGGCTTAAACAACAGAAATTTGTTTCTCACAGTTCTGGAGGCTGAAAGTCTGACACCAGTGTTCCTAGTGAGGGCTCACTTCCCAGATTGTAGCACCTGCCTTCTAACTGTGCCCTCACATGGTCTTCCTTGGTACATGCACAGGGAGAGAGAGAGAGCACACACTCTGGAGTCCCTATTTATATGAATACTAACTCATCATGAGAGTCCCCATGACCTCATATTAACCTACTTACATCTTAAAGAAAATTATAATAAAATAAAATAAATCTACTTACCTCCTAAAGGCCCATTTCCAAATACCACCACACTGGAGGTTAGGACTTTAACACATGAATGGGTATGGCAGCAGGAATGAGGCACAGACATTCAATCCATAGCATGAACTCTCAGTGTTCAGGGAACAAAAGAGTGAATTGCTAACAAAGTGATATTTCTAAAATTTATATCTAATCTTGTCCTCCTTTCCTCAAAGTTCCTTTATAATTCCCACTGCCTGTAGGATACTTCCTAAAGTTCTTAGCACAGCATCTGAGCATGATAACCCAGCCCTGCCTCACCATCTAGTATCTCTCTCAGCAGGACCTCCTGGAAAGCTCCCCTTTCTCTTTGAGTAGAGTGCTCAGTGCTTCTGTCCTCTTTCCCACTTGTGAGGCCACTCTCCTCTCTGCAGTGCCACTGGACCTTGCTCAACTCTCTCACAATACAAGTCGCTGCAGCAAGGGTAGTGCATCTGAGGGTGCCTAGAGAATGGATACAGCAAAACAGCCAGAAACCTGTGCTCCTACAAGCTGCTGGAGAGAAAATACATCTGTGAGAGGAAAGCCACACAAATGAGCTTGACCTGAGAACCTCTTTACAAGGGAGAGGTTGAGATAAAAACAGTATCTATCACTCAGCACTGAAAGTCGCCAGTTACACAGCCTCTTGTTGTCCTTGCTCCTACCTGCTGGGCAGAGCAGAGGCAGTCTCACCACACCAACACCACCCCCACCACATATTAAGTGAACTAGCACAGCCTTGTCATAACTATGCACATGTCCTTCCCAAGATCTGTGATTAATAGGTAACATGGCATATAGCAGACCCACAATAGGTATACATTCTTTTCCTCTCTTCCTGTTTCATATCTTGCAAGCCCATCCTCTGACTTCCAGACCAAGGCTTCAAGACCAAGGCTTCCTGCCCTGGCTCTTCTCCCATCACACTTTCTCCTGCTCCCTAGATAACTTGCATTGCCCTTACCATGTTAGGTGCCACCCCATTGGATCAATGTGGATAAATTTGTCCATAATTCCTTTTGTCTGAAGAGCCTTGATCTATTTGCTGATAGAAATAAAATTTTGGAAAAAATTTGTTGAACTTCAGCCTCTCACCGTCTTCTAAGCTGAAAGCTGATTTTGATGTCACATATTTGGCAAAGGGCTGTTATGTGTACTAGAAAGGCAGCAGATTGAGTTAAATGATCTGGCTTCAAGTTTTGTCTGTGTCATTTATCCACCAGGTGATCCTAGCAAGCCACATAGTCACTTGGAAGCTCAGTTTCTTCATCTAGAAAATGTCTTGCCAAGCTCAGAAAATTTGTGTAAAAATCAAATGAAGAAGTGTTATGTGAAGATGTTTTGTAAATTATAATACGCTACAGAAATTTAGAAAATGTAATGCCTTAAGTCTTAAAAGATTGGAGGCATCACTTGCTGGAAAATATTTTGTTTACAACCAAATCCCTAGTTGGAGGAAGATGTAGATAAAGGAGGAAAAAGAAAAGCATAAAATTACCTAATTTAGTGATCACCGGAATTCATAGCATAAATTCTCTGCATGACAGCATGTTGGAAAGAATAAGGGGGAATGAAAAGCAAACCTGGATTTGTTTGACTCAGTGATCTAGGACTTTAAGTCCAATGCCAGGTTTGGCAGACATGTGGATTGTGGACCACACTCTTCTCCCCTCTGAGTGCTGAGTTTTTGAGAAATAAACACACAAGATCTAAGGATCAAATATCAACTTTATTTTTTAAATAATATCAAGAGATTGGAAACTACCAATTCCCATCCATATGGGACTAGTTAAATAACTTATGAAAATTTATTCAATGAAATACTATGCAGCCATTTTAAAAGGTGAAAAAAACAGCAAAGTTTTGAACAAAATATATAGTATGCCACCAATTGTGAGAAAATGTGTGTGTACATGTATATACTTATTTGCTAAGGTATGTATAAAACATGTCCAGAAGAGTATGCCAAACACTACAAACACTGTTTGCCTCTCAGAGGGGACTAAGAAGCTACGGGACAGGAATGCAAAAGACTTTTTACTATATGTCTTTTTGTGCCTTTTGAATTTTGAACTGTGTGACTATTAGACTGCACTGTGTGTATGTGTATGTGTTTGCATGTGTATGTGTATATCAGCTTTACTGGACTGGATAAACGTCTTGGACCAGAAATCAATAGGCTCTCTGCTTCCTAATACTTGGGTCTCCATCCTAAGTTCAGATCCCATAAAGGACAAGAGGAACAGAACACACATTGTCAGTCCCTGGGAAAGACAGCCAATTCTACAGACACAGCACCCCTTTTCTCAGTCTCAATAGTGGGAAGAGAGAAATTAGAAGTTTCTTCACAAAAATATCCTCTCCTGGCTGTGGCAATGTAAGGAGTAGGATGATGAACATGCCCCCTGAAAGTACAAGAAGAGATAGCGTTGACTAGAGTAATACAAGATGAGTCATGTGTAAATGTCAAGAAGGAAGTTGATGAGAGGTGGCAAAGCTCAGTGGAAGAAGTATGAGAAAAAATTAGTGATATCAGGAAGTCATGGGTCACAAACTTTCATGAGGACTAGAAAACGAGAGGATGGTCCCTAGGGGAAAACCCAAATATTTTATATTGTATCCATTAGTGACATCAAAGAGTAAAGGGAATATAACCTTTGCTCTGACACAATTAGTGAAGATGCTGACAAGATGGGACCATGGAAACGCTTTCCAGAGCATGATTCAGTTAGCTTCTAAGGAAGCCCCTCCCTTTCCTGATATCTCTCTGTCCTCCACTGAGTTCCCAACCTCACAATTAGAAAAATCTCTTCGTTTGATGTTCCAATGTTCTGTTTTACATTTGGTTTTGTTCATTAGCAGCGTATGCTTAGCCAGTTTGGGCTTAGGAGCCAAAGCGCCAAGAAACTACACAAGAAGAGCAAGGCCTGGATCAGAAAACGCCAGAGATTTTGCCACCAAGCCTTATCCACCATGCCTGCCAGGAGAGCTTTGCAAATGGAATCAATCTGAATGTGACTGATGAGAAACATCTGAATTAAAGAAGCCAGTACAAATAGAAACCTCTGAGTTTCCCACTGCAGTAACCTGGAGTGGCTTCTGCAAAGTTTCTACTCAGATGTGTGTGCCTTTCTATCACCAGGATGACACATGTTTCTTCTCAAAAAGTCTTTAGATTGTGCCAATTAACGCTGACTTCACAAACCCCACTTTCCCTCAAGTTCACTCAGCACTCTGTGCTGTCATGGGCCAAGTGGCTGTTTGGCTTTGTTGCCATGTTTGGTATGTTTTTATAGAAGACAGGTTGGGGTCGATTTTGTTCATGGTATGGTGCTTCCTTTTCCTTGGAATTTAAAAATTTTTTTTAAAAACCTCACCCACTGACCAGATATATCTCCATCATCCCCAAATAAAAGACCAAGATACCTCCTAAACACAGTTAAGGAATTTGGGACATCCTCATGTACTTTCCTTCAGAGAAGCATACTTGGTGTCAAACAGGTGATGACATCATTCACTATACATGCTTCAGATGAGGTTATTGTAAGGGAATGTGATTATTTGCCTAGTGCTGAGGAAAAAGATAGTAAAACCTGGACAGAAGTTGTCTAGCAAATTTCAAAAAGGAGAACACCCTGATTCTAACTAATACCTGTTATTGAATCCTAGACTACTGTGTGTTCATAGTGGAAAATAAGAACACTCCAAGAGATATTAACTTCAGATAATGTTGTTTTGGCAGTGTCCATTTCCCTTTTCTTGATCCCATTTCCACATGCAATCTTCTCAATTTTAATTCAGAGTGGTTGGCCAGTCCTAATCGCCTTGACAGGTAATGGGCATTAGATACCTTGACATTGTGCTTTATCAATCAGGCTCCTCTCTGTGTTTAGCTGGCACGAATCTTAGCAAAGTTCACTCAGAGATTTGGCATCTGCAAAGCTTTGATCCAGACCTGGGACCAGTGCTAACTGATGGTGCTGCAATTGAACACTTAGGAAAAGTTGAGCCACCAGTCCAGAAACAATTACACCACTGGTCAAGGAATTGCTTTGCTTCTTAGGTTCTCTGAAGGGTAACTTAGTTATGTGTTACTCTGAGCATAAACATTATGCTGACCTTAATCCAGGAATTTAAACAGTGTCATTTAATGTAAACGCTAGCAAATACCTTCTTGCTGAAGTGGTCTGTTTTCAGGAAGGGTTAGAGTTTCTTCTCAACTAAAGTACTTTGGGGTATTGGATTTTAAACTCTCCGTCAGATCTGCATTTCTTCTTTCATTTACATCTCTTGGCCTTCCAATCATCGTATGAACTCCTAAGGTTGAGAGAGCCCTCTGCTGATGACTTAGGTGTAACTTCATAGCTCACAGCAAGGAAAACTGGGTGAAGTCTAAAGAACTTCAAAATCTGAACACTCTACCCTATCTCAACCTAGAACAGACTTCTTCTGTGAAAAACCAGACTCTGGAACTGTCTTTAAAGTATCCACATTTTTTCAGGTTTTATTCTTTGGGGAAGCAAAAGAAAAAAGGTCTGGAAGGAGGTTCTTGTATTCATTGAGAAGGCAACACACAAGCATGCTCTTGCTCTCTCTCTCTCTTTCACGCTCTCTCTCTCCTACTACAATAATCCACTACAGGAAGGCTCTGTTATATATATGTGTCCTGGAGTGAAGGAGTGGAGGTGCCTAAGTATATATAGAACCTCAGAGTCATGGGACTAGATTTAGGAATATTTATTCTTTGTGGCGTGTCCAGATGAAGAACTCTGATGAGGCCACAGCTTGAAAGAGAAATTCTTTCCAGCAGCTGTGGCCTTGATGCTGGAGGTTAACAGCTTAACACCAGGGTGTGGTGCTCAATTCCAAACCCTGAAATTAATGGTGATAAGGGTAGGCTGCCTGCCAAGGCCTGTGGCATGAATCCCAAGAGAAGCATCTTCTATTTTGAGACCTCTCTCAATCTATGACATGCTGTTCTGTGCTTTAATGCATGTCTCATCTCTTTGTCTCTAAGCTTCTTTCTCCAACTCTCATTCCTAATCTCTTGAACTTTCAACCCACGGACCCATCTAATTCACCTAAAAGAATAGTCATGAGGTAATATGAATCATTTCCTGATCCAGATGTCAATAGCCAGAACCAATGATATAACTCTTCCCTTGACAAAAGCATGAAAGGAAAGAAAGAGAAAATGGCAAATAGGATCTCAAACCTGGATAAAAGGGAATAAAAGCACGATAAGGTCCTTTTCCTTGAGGCAGCTCCCCTAAATAAATAAATAAATAAATAAATAAATAAATAAATAAATAAATAAATATGCAATCTCATGCCACATAATATAACCAATTTTGCTCAATAACTGTACATGCAAGTGAAGCCACCTCTGGAAAATCAAGAGATCAAAAGATCTTCAGTGCTCAAAATTCTTTAGTAACTCCCCATTGCCCATTAAAATTAAAAGTCTTTAAGAGGATATTCAAGTTTCTTTACCTCTCCTGACACATCCTTCTCTCTACTCCTACCTCATCCAACACATGTACACATACCTCACTCTAACTTTAACTGTTAAACCATTCTCACATCATGTTTTTCCTGCTGCTATTCCTTCCTTTTCCATTTCTAAGGGGTCTGCCCACACTTCAAGAGTGAGTTCAAATGTTCCATTCTCCATGAAGCTTCTCTAGTTCTCCCAGACAAAATAAACTCCTCTCTTCCCTATGTTCCCAAAGGATTTTGCTTATATTCTCACTTTAACCCCACCATTATGTATTGTCTTCATAGTTCAGTCTTCTCTACAGTTTATAAATTGAGATCAAGCCACATATTCACTTTTGCCACCTCCCTCAAATTTTCACCTCCACCATGTCACTCCTTGCCCCTTCTTCTCCATCCTCATTCCTCTGTCAAGGTCCTACCATAACATCTTCTACACAGGAGATTCACAAGACATTGTATGTTTCATTAAATTAAATTAGTAACTAAGATTAGGAGAGGCAGTACCATGATAACAGACAAGTGAGATATCACTTCCTATCCTAAGCAATAGGAACTCTGATTTATTGTTTCTTAGGTGGTTCACCTAGGATCTGCTCAAGATTTTGAATTTCTCCACTTCAGGGAGAAATTCATGTGACCTTTTACATGTAACCATACACATGACCATAGAGAATTGAGAACAATTTTTGAGCCACTGTGAGTAAGGAAAACACCCCACCCCTTTCCCAAGACACTTCACTGCCATCTGCTAGAAATGTCATAAAAACTATCCGAATATGCTATGAGCAGGAGGCAAGTGCCACCCCCTGAAGCTGAGCAATGAACAATCTTAAGTGGCTTTAAACATACGCAGTTGAACCTAGAGAGTCAATGTTTGTCCTTCAAGGTGGTTAGCATGGTTGCGCATGGACTTGGAGTCTGACAAATTTGAATTCAAATCTGGATTAAGTATTTTAACCTTTAGTTTTCATATCTCTAACATGGAGCTATAAAATCCCTCTTCAAAAGGCTGCTTTTAAGATTAAAAGAGATTTTTGAATATCAAGTACTTAATGACTCACAACAAATGCTCAAGAAGTAGAAGCTATCATTATTACAGTAATGCTTTTATAATGTAATATATTGCTGAAAGATCTCTTTTAGAATTACTTTCAAAGCCCTTTTATAAGCTACACGTGAAAATCATGCGGGGTTTTTTTCCTTTTTTTTTGCATTTATTATTTGGTACTAAAATATTATATTTGTGTCTCCACTTTGTTAATTATTAGAGGCTTTTAAGAATCAAATTCACTGTTTAAAGAAAAAGTTTTGTAACTTTTCTTTTTGTAACCATTGGCTGTATATTTCAAGTATTTATGGAATTCTAAGGCATTTTTTAAAACCAAAATTTTGTAAATTAAAAAAAAGTATCTATATCATATACAAATATCCCAGACATTCTCCACAATATTTAGGAAAATGTTAGGCCCACTGTTCCTTACTTAATTCAGATCAAGTATTTATTGAAAGAGAATATGAAGGCTATTAAGGGATAACAATTGTGAAAAACAGGTCTTCTGAGTCGTAGCATAGAATCCCAAGAAGCCTAAAACTCTGGAAGCAACGCAATCTGGAAGCTGAATTTATCTGACATTATAGATGGTTCTAAGGCACTTCATTGGAGTGATAGTCTCTCAGTTCTCTTCTGAACCTGAGAATAACTTTAATAATTACCTCATAGTCTAATTTTCTACTGCTTAGCCAGAAAATGTCTTTGAAAGGTCACTGGATTTACCAATAGATACTGCCAAAGCTCTGTTTTTCAAGAGTGGATTATTATTCATTCAATCAATAAGCACTTCCTGGCTCCTCTTATGTATAGTGAATGGTACTTAACACTGTAGAAGTCATGAAGAAGGCAATGCTTAATCCCTGACCTCACTAGGTTTCCCCTCTTGGGGAGACCAGAATCTAGAATTTTAATCTGAAATCTGTCCATTTTAATCAGTGTATAAGGCTATAAAGACTATATCATAAGTAATATAATTACTCATTGAGTAAATAATAGAATCAATGCATGCTATGAAGAGAATGATTGCTGTGAATTTTTTATGGCAGCCCTGGAATTAAGCTCAGCCTTAATGACTAGAAAGGCTTTCAGTAAACAGAAAGAAGGGAAACTGTTCTAGGGAGGAGACCACTACAATAATGGCATAGTGGTATAAGTGGCCTTGGAAAATAGAAAGTAGACCAATCTACTTAAATCGAAGCCAAAGTAAGGATGCAGTAGTTATAAAATGTAAAAGGTAGTTTAGGACCATATTGTTAAGAATCTGAAGGGCAGGAATTAATATTCACTCTTAAATAGAGTAGGAATGGACACTCTCCTGTGGTACGTTGTAGAAAGTTGGGCAGGAGATATGGATATGCTAAAGTTTCAATAGACCCTTTGACATTAGCTCCATGGTCAAAGAGATTCACAGGCAAATGAGTCTAAATTGTCTGCCTTAAAAAAAAAGAGAGAGAGAGAGGAAAGAAAGAGAGAAAGAGAGAAAGAGAGAAAGAGAGAAAGAGAGAAAGAAAGAAAGAAAGAAAGAAAGAAAGAAAGAAAGAAAGAAAGAAAGAAAGAAAGAAAGAAAGAAAGAAAGAAAGAAGGAAGGAAGGAAGGAAGGAAGGAAGGAAGGAAGGAAGGAAGGAAGGAAGGAAGGAAGGAAGGAAGGAAGGAGGGAAGGAAGGAAGGAAAGAAAAAGAAAGAAAGAAAGAAAGAAAGAAAGAAAGAAAGAAAGAAAGAAAGAAAGAAAGAAAGAAAGAAAGAAAGAAAGAAAGAAAGAAAGAAAGAAAGAAAGGTAGATAGATTTGGGGATTAGCTGTACATTTCAGTCTTCCATGTTCACCCTGGCCTCTCTGACGAAGGTTCATTAGTAATGGGCAGCTGAATCAGAAAAAGCCAAAGAAACAGAGCTGCTGGTGGCTGGAAAGTGTTCCTGGCAGCAAAATCTGCCTCATCTATGCCTGGGATAGAGCAGTAAGACTAGGTGATTTGCTGGGTCCCGTGGCATGGTCTGTGGTGCTGTCAGCAGCTTTTAATCAAAACATGACAGTGTAGTACACAGTGGTGTCTGGTTTATGTTCTGGATATTAAATGCAGGCTTACGTGTCCCTCTATTTATACATGCACCCAGGCCTGCTGGAGGACTACCATTCCATTCAAGGGAGGTAAAATAAAACCCTCCATGTAGCATGCTGAGACACACCACACATTCTTGGAAGCAGCAGGCTAGAAAGGGTTTGACCTCCAACCACAAAATGGAATCCAGTAGGAAAACCGCACAGTGGCTTAATGGACCACAAAGAGAAATCCATTCTTAGGGTGTGAAAAACTGGTCTCGGTGAAAGCAGTAGGTGGAATTTTTTAAAAACCACACCAATTTGGGAAGATGGGAGGGTAAGAGGAAGGCCACTAAGGGCACCATCTGTCCCGCTCATGGCAACCTCATCCTCAAATTCCAGTTTCATTAAAATCCTGCCATTGGGGAACCACATAGTTTATACTAACTTTATTCCCTGATTCATCAGGCATATTCTACAACAGTGCTTCTGTAGAGAATAAGCTCATTTCAATGCAAAAGAAAGCAAATTTCAGAAGTCATCATGGTTAGTTGTGTGGGAACTGGCTGAAAAGAGTTTAAAGGCTCCTAAAAATACAACTAGTGGTGGTTCAGCCTGACAGTATTCACCTTTAGTTCCAAATCGACAGTCTCCCTTTACTCTCTGGTTCCCCCGACCCTTGAGCATTTATAGACAGATCTGTATCTTATTTTATTCCTATCTCCTTCCTAATGCTTTCCCAATTGCTGAAACTGAATGCTTCCTCTAACTTACTCTAATCTCATGCACTTTTCACATATCTCATTTAATCTACTTGTTTACATACATAGCTTTCCTCCAACTAGTTTGTAAAATCCTGTAGGCAAAATATCATTTCCCTTACCCCCCCCCCACATAACCTTAAGCATCAGAGATATTCAATAAACTTTTACTGAAAACATATACAAGTATATTTTATATAGTTGAGAAACTATAAATTATCTAGAAAAAAAAATGAAACTGTCCAAGGTATGAGTGGAAGACCAATTAGGAAACAACTGCCATAGTTCAAGAGACAGTTAGTGAGCATCTGAACTGAAGGGAGGGGGAGCAGAAAGAGATGTGAGGCCTCCATAAATGTCCCTGGCTCATTCATTGACTTTTAAAGCAAAGTTGTGTAATTAAGCAAAACATAAATATCCTCCATAATGTGAATCATTATATAATTAGAACCACTGGCCAAACTCTATGATTTGGTCTGAATGGGTGATTGGATATTAAAACCATTGCTATTCAAATAAAAAAGTTGAGAACAGTCAGGTTTGGAAAAGTGACCACCAAACTTGAGGAAAAGAAGAAAATGTGAGAATTCTTACCTCCAGCTTCCCTCATCTCCATCCTTTCTTTTTCATTGCCCCAGTCTTACTTTCCCTGGCCAGTCTTAACATTGCCTTCTCTCCTCAACTATTCCTTGAACTGTGTCAGTTGTCTCCTAATTATCTTCCACTCATATATCTTGCATAGTTTCCAATATTTTTTAGATGATTTATAGTTTCCCAAAACATATCCCACCCATTCCCATTGCCAGGTCTCTGCTTATGCCTTGCTGTACCTGCAGAATATTCTCCCCCAACATCTGCCTATCAAAATTGTACTTTGTCTTCAAAACTCAGTCCAATCACCTTCTCTTTCATTGTTTATTCCATGGAATTCCCTCTTTAAAGCAATTTATTTTTCTGAACTCTCAGAGCACTTTACACCTTCTTACTATCTTTAGCACACTCTGTAATACAGTTTCCCACGTCTTCTTTTTCCAACTAAAATGGTAATTCCAAAAGGCAGAAACTTTGATCTTATCCCCCATAGTATCAAGCATTGTTGATTTCATATAATATGTCCTCAATGAATATTCATTGAGTGAAAGAATGTAATGAATGAATGAATATATAAAGCAATAGTAAATAAGTGCATATATGGGATGGATTGTCATTGTTTCCCAGATTTAAGAAAAAGGAAAGTCACTCCAGATATTCATCAAGTCGAACCTTTTGCCTTTACTTAGGTTAGTTATTAGCCTTATTTCACAGAAGAGACAACTGAAGCTAATGCAGACAAAATACCTTTAAAAGCCAGAATGTCCAATGTAGACCTCTTTATTCCTAGCTTTCTGCTCAATATATGTCTGTTTTTTTCATGTCTGGCACATATATCATGAGATTATCTTCATAAAGTCCATGAAGGCACTGTAGTTCTTTTCATTCTCTTTCCATTAAAACCCAAACCGATGTCTTCAAAGAGGGTACAGATGAATACTTACATATAATAGGAAGAAATTCTACTCTTTATTAACAAGGCAGACATGGTCTAAATAATTCCAAAAGCCAAAGTTTTTTAATCTATCCCCAAGCTAGAGTCTATGGACATAGTAAGGGGAAATTTTATTTAAAAAAAAAAAAAAAAAAAAAAACAGCCCAACTGTGGGGACTGTAAGAAGTCAAGCAATCACAGGTAACTCTGTCATCAGGCAGGGTCAGAAACATAGCTGTCTGCAAGTGTTCTTATCTCCCCTCCCCAGGATCTCCTTGGTAGATAACTCCCTGGACTTGGTTCAGAGCCCACGAATAGAAATTCTCAGGGCAAGCTTAGTCTTCTCCAGCTGGCAAACTGCCATGGAAACATTCCACCCACCACCCGCCACTCTATCACCCCCACAACCCCTGCTCCTCTGGAGAAGCAGGCACCAAATCCAAAGAGCACAGCACCAGCTTCTAGGGACAGAATGCCTCCCACTCCCATTTGGTAGTGGCCTCAGGACCCAAAAGTGTGAAGACCGTAAAGGGGCTAATTCTTACCTAGTAGGAAATGTTAAGCCTTCTCCTGGGAAATCTCTGGCAAATGTTCTCACAGTTTGGTTTGTGAGAAAAACAGTTCCTGATAAAATCTCAGAAAGAAGATAAAAGCTATTAACACCCTTGGGCTGAGGCCTGCAACTCTTTGACACACTTTAAAAAAAAAAAGGTGTGCAAAAAGTCAGAATGATTTACAAGCAGGTGGCTGCCTTTTTAAGAGATGAAAAGCTAAATGTTTTTGTGCCTCTGTTTTCCTAACTGTAAAATGGGTCTGCTCCTGGTTTATGACAGTTGGATATGTACATAAAATACCAAATCTAAGCTCTGAGTGTTAGCCAAATGTACTCAAATAGCATCAGCCTGGAGTGGGAACCCTGAGCAGTTCTCACCAGTAGAAAGTGTGTCCTCCTGGCAGCTCCCACCACTCACCCAGTGCCCAATGCCCATAGGACACTGTGCCCTCCTCCTGGCTGCACTGATCCCATGTGCCCTTACTCTAGACTGAGTGACTGCACCTGCCCCACAAACACTGGTGTGGCCCTCTAGTACCCGCACCAACTCTTACCTCACCGAAGGGCAGGAAATATGTATCTCTTAGTTTATATTCCATTCTCTTCTTTGACTCCCATGTAAACCCTTGAGTGAAGTGTCAGACTAGTTTCTGTTGTTCATCAACATTCCCTGAGGGATTGGGGTAAAGCACCATTTAAATGGCATTTCACCGTGTTACACTCTATCTAAAGTGTCCTTATCTTAATGTTGAGGACATTTTTAAACATAATCATCATGCCTTCATCACATTTATCAAAAATAACAGTAATTCTTTAATGTCCTCTACTACCAATTCCTATGAATATTTTCTTGATTTTTCTAAAATACATCTTTTTATCATAGATTTATTTGAATCAGAATCCAAACAAGAGCTTCACAGTGCATTTAGTTGATATCTCTTCTCAGTCTTTTTTATCCTATAATAGCTCATCTTCCCTTTTTCTCTAGTGCCATTTTTGTTGGAGCATATGCATATTTGCTGAAAAAAATTGGGTCATTTTTTCTATGGAATTTCCCAGCTTTTGAATTTCACCAGTCACATCCTTGTCATTTAAGGAATCCTTCTATCCTTCGTATTTCCTGTAAACTAATAGCAGTTCTAAAGATTTGATTAGAATCAGGTTCAACTTTTTACCAAGAGATCTTCCTGTTGCATCAGCTAATAGTTTTAGCCTCATTCATGAATATTGCCTAGATCAATTATTTCATTTGAGGTTGAAATACACATTTTTTAAAATTCTATCATTCCTCTGGCACTTATTAGTTGAAGTTCTTCTATTATAAGACCTACTTTTATCAAATATTTAGTTACCCAGAAATATAGTTGGCATAAGAAAGATAAAATAAATATTTTCTTATTATTTATTTAAGATAATAAAATTAATACCTTAACTCCTTCCAATGGCAAGCTATTATATTAGGGTTTTTATATTTTTTAGGTATTATTATAAACTCATGGTTTTTATGTATTTGACAGGTTTTAATCCATTGTAGTTATCGTTCCTTTTGATGCAGAATTGCCCTCTTTGATCAGTGAGAACCCCTTCAAAGTGTTCTCTGTGTTGTCAAAATGACCTCAAATAGTCTGGAAGAGCTTCCCTGCAAAACAAGTTGTTCATGGCTCATTATGTGGATTCCTTGCCCCAGACCTGGAAGCAGCCATTTCACAAAGGGGAATGAGATCTAGAGACCTGCTTCAGAATTTTTCTTTTTTAATTAAGCATTGCAAACATAAAGTTGAGACTTCCTATGTGAACATGTCCGCAATCTCATCGCCTTTCTTTTTCTGTTGGAGGTAAACACTACCATGAATGTATTACTTACCATTCTTTTTCAAGCTTTTTTTTTTTACTACATATTTTGTGTATGTCTATATTTATTAGCATTGTTTTACAGATGTTTATTTAAATCTTAATAATAGCATTACATTATATGTATCTTATTTCAACCAGTTTTTCCCACACAATACTATATTTTTTATATTTACCTATATTGGTAGATATAGTTCACTTTAACTGCTGACTATTATTTCATAGCATAACTATATAATTTTTTTTTTGCTGATGAATTCCTAGATTTCCAAATTTTACTACTCCGAACAATACCACAATGAATATTCTTAAATACATCTCCTATTCACAACATGAGAATTTCTCTAGGATCTATTTCTAGATGTACAAATGCTTGATTATAGGGTATTAACACTCTCCGATTCACTAGATATTGCCAAATTGCTCTCCAAAATGTTTGTGCAAGTTTATTCTTCCAATAGCAATGTACAAAAGTTTCCATTTTCTTCCTGCATTCTCACTCAAACTTCATATTATCAGACTTTTTAAATTTTTTGTCTAACTCCTGGGTGTGAAGTGATTTTTGTCTTGGTATTTTAATTTGCACTTCCCTGATTGCTGGGGAAGTTAGGATTCTTCTAATATGTGTGTTAATTCCTTAAATTGATGTTTCTATTGAGTTTGACAGCAAACATAATGGTTAAGACCTTATGAACTGGGGCCAGACTCCTAGGCTCAAGCACAGCCTCACCACTTACTGTGTGACTTTAAGCAAGTTATATAACCCTTTCTGTGCTTGTTCCCTCTTCTGTGAAGTAGGTATAATGAACACCTATCTCATAGGGATATGCTGAAAATTCAACAAGTTTATATATCTCAAGTGCTTAGGATAGTGCCTAGCTATTATCATCACCATTATTGGTTTACAGAGGTTCTTTCTGTACGCTGGGTATTATTTCTTTGTTTATATTTTAAATATATTTCCCCAAATGTCTGCAATTTGTCTTTTTATTTTGTTTATGTTATCTTTTGTTAATGTGGAAAATCTAATGTTAATATAATATAATAAAAATGTGTCCATATTTTTTTCTATATAGTTTGAGGTTTGGGGTATAAAGCTTAAGAAATCTCTCTGTATACAAGGTCATAAAGACCTATATTTTCTTATAAAATTCTCAAGTTTTTTTTTTTTACTTGTTAAAGTTTAACCCATCTGCGATCCAATTTTGTTTTTTCTATATGTTTAATCAATTTTCCAAGCACCATTTATTGAACAATTATTATTTTCCCATTGATTTGTAATTCTACCTTTATCATATATAGAATGTCCTAACACTTGTAAGTGTGTTCCTGAGCTTCCTATCCTGGCCCATTGATTTATTTTCCAATTCTTGCACCATCCTCCTATATCCTGGTTTCTAAGACATTTAAAATTAATTCTTTATATCTCATAGAATAAGTCCCACCATTTTCTTTTTAAATATGGAATCTGGGTTCTTGGCCATTTGTTTTTCCATATAGTCTCCCAGAGTTTGAAGAACAGTGTAGACTATATCTAAATCTGAGAAATCTAAACAATGAGAGACTGCCTTGTAGCTGTTTGGATGCAGAGCAAATGGTGGCAATAAGGAGATCTCACATTCCCAAAATTTATCTGAGCATAGTATGGAGATATTTCTCATGAGCCAGTTATGGGCCATAAGAAAAAGAATATTTCTCTTTGTAGAATCATCTCTGCTCCATATAAGAATGCCTGCTTTTATAAAGAACTAGAGTTGCTATAAAAGGAATCCAAGAAAAGATTCTCCTACATGAATGAAATCACAGATGAAAAGATTCCCAGAACTGGGAGTACTCAAAACAATCCCACAGAAGACTTCCATGATAGAAAGTCAGTTTTAAACTTCCACGCAGTCCAAGGTTTTATAATACCAGCTCATAACAGTGTTGGGCAGGTAGGACCTTTCCTATTGTCCTCCCTTCCCTTGCTTCAGCCATAGAGGAGTCAGAGAACACCTAATGAGTACCTGGAAAGGAGGAGAAAATCTAGTCAAGGGAAACAGGTGAGACACATACCATGCTGTTTATTCCATCTGCTGTAGGCTCAGGGTAGGGATGCAGATAAGCTTTAACTTTGTAATATTGGAAGTTTTGACTATTATCTGGGAATATATATCTTAATTCATAAGCTGAAATAGTTTCTTATGATCAAAAGAATTAATACTTGGAGTGGCATAAAAGTCATTGACTTTTCATTTATTCAGGGGCAAGAAATTACTAGCCCCACGATTCACCTTACAAGGACAATTGCAGGAAAAATATGACTGTGTCCATAGATCTTATTTATGTATACTATCAGATGCCTATTACTTTTATTACACTGTTGAATTAAATTTATGAATATTTTATTTAGGAATCTTGCATATACATTCTTAACTGTGATTAATAGATAATCTTGTTTTGTCCTTGTCAGCTTTGGTGTCAAAGTACTCTAACCTCATAAAAAGGTCTAGGTAGCTTTCTCACGTTTTATCACCTTAAACAGGCATAACATAAGAATTGTATGTTTGTTTAACTCCCAAACTATCGGAGCTTGGTAATTCTGGAGGACAGGAGACTGGATAATATAATCTGTAATTCACTTAGTAGAGATAAGGAATCAATTGCTTGGAAGGTAGCAAAGGAAGGGACCACCATTATCCCTCTGTATTGTGGGATACTCACTCTCTTCTTAAGACACCTAAGGTACTATAGATGGCCCTGGGCTCATAGTTGTGGGAGAATGCTAGTATCAACTGGATATCAAATGTTAGCAAAGCTAGATTTCTTTTTTTAAGAGAAAAGTGAAATGAAAAATGTTTTAAAAGTAGAAAAATATTGCTTCCTTATATACCAGTAGAACCTATTATGCCCCACATTTTGGAAACCACTAGAGAGTAGACTGAGCATGACTTTTTTTGCCACTCCAAGTATTAAGCAGCTAGAGTAATTCTCTCAGACCCTCTCTGGTGAAAGGGAGAAGACAAGAGGAGGGGCTAGCATTGGGCAGTGGCCATTTGCAGTGTTTTTAACCTGTAGGAGGCAGCCCGATATTGTGCATTTTCTTATTAATCTGATCATAAGAATCACTGAGCCTACTTGTTAACAATAAAGATTCCCAGGTTTTGATGCAGACTTATTGAATCATTATCTAAAGGGGTTGGGGTAGGGGGTTGCCTAAGAACATGCATTTTTAATAAACACTCCAGAAAATCTTGTAAATGGAAAAGTTTAGAAAACATACAAAAAGAGAATAAGCATGGGCTTTGAGTTAGGCCAGGATTGAATAGTGACTCATTCTTAATAGTTATGTGGCTTAGAGGTTGTCATATAACCTCCTTGTGCCTCCATTTTCTTATTTAGAAAAGGGACTTAAGCTTACCTCCCTGGTAGGGTAGTCATAAGAATAAAATGAGAGGATATATGTAAAACATTTCACACATATTTACCACTCAGTAAATGGTCATCTTCATTATAGACAGAGTTTGGGGAGGAAACGTGAGGCTTAAATTACCAACTTATAAAGATATCAACTCCTGAAGTTGAGATAAGAGCACAGTATCTCAGTTTTTCTTGTTTGTTTAGCATCCAGTCTCATTTTTCTGGTAACTGCCCATTTTTTTCTTGGAGATTTGCCACCACCTTCTATTGCTAGTTCATGTGGTTCAGGTTGATGGATTTAACTCTGCCTTTCACCTCCAGGGGTGAGCATGATCAAGGTCTGGCCAATCAGCATACTCCATTACCCCTGGCCATCATAATTGGTTCAGAATGAGGTCCATGACCCAAGTTGGTCCAATGAAATTCAGTCCTGAGACTTTCACTAGAGCTGTGAGCCTGGAGCTGTCATCTTGCCAGAGGAGGAAAGGATCCATTTGTGAATACAGCAATAAAGGAAAGAAAAACCTATGGAAATATGGAAAGCATGGGACCCAATCTTGAAGATATTTTTAACTAAACATGCTGAAGCAATTGCATCCTGTGACTTTTCAGTTAGGTGAGCCAATAAAAAATTTTAAGACATTTTGGGTTAGATTTTCTGTTACTTGCATTCATAAGGGTCCTGACAATTATTTTTAAGGTGTTTCTTCTATTTTAGACTCCAGCTTACTGTGTAATCATGCAAGCCCTTTTCTTGTCTAATATATTTTCTAACTTTATTAAGAAGAAGCAATCCCATAGCCTTAGCATTTTGATTTAATGGATAATGGAAATTGCTAAGGCATGATCACTCTCTTGTATTAGAAAATGCAAACCTTTTCCATCTAAATGGATTCTTTTCTCTCAGGGTAAGAAGAAGTTGATATTTAAGTAAGTCTGTTTTTGTTCTCCAAATTCTGAGAAAGGTTGCCATTAAAGGGCAACACAACAATTAAAAGTTGTTGGATATGAGAATGACAAGTTTGGCTGGTATGCAGTACTATGCAGCTGAGATGATTATTCTCAATTAATAGGCAAACATTACACAATTGTCTCTTTCAAGTCCAGAGTGCTAATATATAATACACAATCAGAGGGCATTGTGCATTGGAGTATAACTCATTAGTCAGTGTCAATTTTTTCCCCCCTGGAAACAAAATAGTCCATTGTCTTTGAGCCGTAATTTTGAGTCTTTTAAATTTGTGGCTATAGACCAGGTGAGGAATTGCAATTTGAGAAGACCCTAAATGATAGTAGAAATTAGAATTCCTATTAGAATTCATTACTGAGGTAAAAGTGGGGGTTAGTAGAATGGGGAGAAGTGTGGAAAGTGGACTCTGACTTCCCATCAGCCTTCCCTGACCACAACTAGAATGTAAACTCACTGAAATTTGTATCTATTTATTCACTTATGATAGTAAAGCCCTGAACTTATAAAATATCATTTTCTACCAACTCCATTAAACAACACACTCAAAAAACAAAGATAATAAAGATGAGGAGATATATAGAAAAAACGTACAAGAGAAGAACACAAACATTGAATTGTTATGAGACTTGAGTAGCCTGGGGGATATTTTTACTATATTGAGGTCATAAATATGGAACAAGATGGGACAAGAGAAAACTATCGGATGAGCATAATGGAAGAAATGGCATTCAAAGAGTGGTTTCTGTGAGTAGTTTTAAATCACAACTTTACATGATCTGGTACTACCATCTGGGCGCAGTTCCTAGAACAGTACCTGCCACATGGTAGATATTTACTGAACGTCTAGTGAGTTAAATAGTCAAGTGCTCTTGAATAAAGCTTTCATTTATTTCTTTTTGTTTTGCAGAAAGGTAGTACATTGATTTAACTTAACATTTATTTTAGTGTAAAAAGTTAATGCAAAGTCTTATTCTTACCCCATCCCCTACCTATCCAGTTCTCATATTCTGCATGGTAACCTCCCGCTATGACCATTTTTATTAGCTTCTTATTTATCTTTCTAGGCTTTGTTTATGCAAATCAAATATAACAATTTTTATTTTGTTGTGCAAAAGATAACATACTATACACTCTAATACTTACCTTGCTTTTTCACTTAATAATGTAACTTGATGAACAAATAAAGAAAACATGGTTTATATGTATATGTGGTATATTATTCAGTTATTAAAAAGAAAATCCCATCATTGGCATCAACACAGATGGACCTTGAGAACATTAAGCTAAGTAAAATAAGTCAGATAAAGACAAACATTGTATGACTTTACTTATTTGTGAAATCTAAAAGAATTGAACTCACAGAAGCGAAGAACAGATTGGTGACTGCCAGAGGTAGGGGTAGGAGTGGGGGAAATATGTGACGGTAGTCAAAGGTACAAACTTCCAGTTACAAGATAAATTAATTTGGGGGATGTAATGTACAGCATGGTGACTACAGTTAACAATTATTGTATTGTGTATTTGAAGGATACTGAGAGAGTAAATCAAATCTTAAAAGTTATCGCAAGAAAAAGCAATTGTAACTATATAAGGTGAGGGATGTTAACTAAACCTATTGTGGTGATCATTTTGCAATATATACATACACATATCAAATCATTATGTTGTACACCTTAAACTAATACAGTGTTATATGTCAATTATATCTCAATAAAACGGGGGAAATATAATTTAGAGATTCTTCCAAGTTCATCTTGGAGAGTGTCTTCGATTTTTACAGTTCCAGTCAATTTCATTGTATGAATCTTTCACAACTTATTAAACCAGCCCACGTGGATAGGCATTTCTGTTATTTCAAACCTTTTGCTATTAAAACAAACAAAAGCACTCTATAACATATAATATGATAAATTCTCAGAGATGAGATGCTATGTCAAATAGTCTATGCATTGGTAATTATACATAGAGCCAAATAGCTTTCCAAAGGGTTATACAAATTTATATTCTCACAAGCAATATATAAGAATGCCTATTTACAGAGTTTTAACAAATTTGGATTTTTACTAATCTCATAGGTAAAAAAAAAAAAAGAATATCTCAGTACAGTTTTGATTTGCATTTCTCTTGTGACACGGAGTACTTCTTTATTTCTATGAATGAACACTTCATACTTTTCTTATGTTTCTATTAGTTTAATTGTTTTTTTATACCTGCTTTACAGGAACACATTATGCATAAGATTAGTCCTTTCTCTGTAATGGGAGTTGCAAAAACTTTTTTCCAGTCGTTTGTTAGTTAATGTTTAACAATAGTCTCTGAGGAAAATAAACCCCGGCTTATAGCATTTGCCAAGTTCCCTGATGTAAGTATCTCTACCACAGGCAAATTCAGCTGCCAACAACACCACTAAAAGTGGAGTTGAGAAGAGTCGTGCAGCAGCAGACCATCACATACATAGTATCTCCACCAAACAGAAACAATAGCTGTAAATAACCTCGAGAGTGTAGGTGATAGTTAAATGTAGTCAAACAATTAGAAAGGGATAAATTTGAAGTATTTGCTCTTTTTGTTTGTAACACTTTAATTATAAGTTTGCATAGCTTAATTTTAATTAATGACTCTGTTTGACAACCAGCTTGCAAAATTCTTGAAAATTTAAGTCAGCTCCTGTAAGCCAGTGCAAGCCATCTCAAACACACCACTGCTTTTCTATTTCATTTGGTTTTGCCTTTTTATTTTCAAATGATATTTCTCACCACACAAATGTTTGAATCTAATCTAGTTTTATTTAGCGGTCATATTATTTATGAATTCAGAATTTTGAATAAAAACTAGAAAGACTTTCCTTTTTTCAAGATTATAAGAGTCCTACCATGTTTTTTTCCATTACTTTTATGGTTTTATTTTTACATGTAAATATTTAATATATTTGGAATATATCCTAGTGTGTTATGGGAGGTTGAGCTCCTATTTTCACTTTTTTTATAGAAGCCTATCCACTTATCCCACACCAGCTGTTGAGTAGTACATCTTTTTGTAAAGCCTTCTTCACATGAAGCAGCTTTCTTGATTTTAATGATTAGAGTATTTATCATTATTTGAATATTAAGTTTCAGTTATGATTGTAATTTATAAACAGCTTCCTAGTGTCTGCTCATTTGATTTTTTAACCTGTAGTGGTAGGTTTGGTAGATTATTATAGCTGTAATATTTTTATGCCCAGCATACTTTCTCATTTTTCGCTTCCTAAACCCTTTAGGGAATTCCTCCTCTATGTAGTGAGATCCTGGAGAGGCAATCAATTATGGCATATTGACTATATCATAGGTTATACTTAGGACTTAGGCTGGCCAATCAAAAAAGTACCACCGTACAGTACTGACTAGGATTTAGATGTCTGACCTGAGCAAGGCAATATAATCTTCCTTGGAAGTGATATTTTATAGAGATTTTCTATTGTATTTGTTAATCTGGGAGATAAGTTCTTTATATCTTCTTAACTAACATATATTAAAATTGGGTAAAAACAAGCAGAGCTAGGAAATAAAGAGCTGAAAAGTTCTGAGGGTGTCCTTGGGTTTTTGGATCCAGCCTTGCCCAAAGACAATATCCCTTGGAAATCCAAGAATGAAGGCCTCTAAATTTTTTTAACTTAACCTAGTTTAATATTTCTTCTTATAATTTGGAATCAAAAGAGTTCTAACTCTTTCTAATAGATATTCTCGTTCCCACATTAAGAGAAAGAAACAGAGGCTGGGAGAAGTTAAATTCAACCACAGTGATAATGTGTTTTTCACGCTTAGCTCTTACTTTCTGGTACCCATACTTCTAGAACTGGCAGATCCCACCTTGTGTACTGTGTTTCAAAGAAAATCTTCCAATGATGACTAGGAAGAAAGGCCATAAAATGGTATGGAGGCTCTTTATTATCCTCTAAAATAGTCAAGATCCTGAATTGGAAGACCTGTTCTATTCCTGATCCTCAGGCTTTCTTTTCTTATAGCAAGGTAAGAATCTCCCTGACTTGACTTTTCAGTTGGTCAAGGTCTTGGCTTTATCCCCGGTTTCTGGCTGGAAAGATATGAAAGGTCATTATCCAATAATTTCACACTAAAATCAGCCCTTGAGCTTCTTTTCATATTGGGAGGAGTTTGGTTTTCTAAAGCCCTTCCATAATTTGAAATTTCTTCATACTATCTGGAGTAGAGTATACCTAGAAAACAAAAATGTTCTGAGTTAAAACAAGCTTCTCTAAAAATTTTCTTTCCTATGAAACAGCTAACACAGCTTCAGAATCGGCATTTTTATAGCTTGAAATATAGACTTCTGTTAAAATGCAAATAACCCTGGGAGAGTTTACATTTAGGTCTTTTTAGACAATTGCACTTAATGTGGATTCATTTAGCAGATTATTTCCTGGGAGCATATTTCATTGAGGGAGTAGGAGGCAAAAGAGAATAAGCAGTCAGAGAAGAAAAGTAAGGAAGAGGCAGAGGGTACTATTGATGGGGGAGGAGGATGCAGAAATAGAGAGATGAAGACAATTACTCAAAGCTTATCTTCCCAAGTCTCTTCTGAGATACAGCTGTGAGCCACAGTCAGGATTGGGACAAGCTGATATGACAGCTACCATTAGGAATGAATTGAATTATACAAATTCTCTGAGCCCTGAGGGGAGGCTCTAATTTAGTGACAGAACCAGTCATCTCATTCTTTTCACATATTCTTCTACTTGGTCATTTTTGGCATTACTCAAGACCCTTCATGAACTGGAATTAATCTGCACCCAGAAATCAGACCTAACCATTTGTAGCATGTAACTGCAGCTGTCCCATACTGTCAGTAAACTCCAGCTCCCTGAGCAATTTACTACCTGGACAGAACTCATTTCATATGTTTATCTATTCTCAACTGTCATCTAATATTTTTATGGATTCCTTATCTATAAAAGTTTCTATTCCAGGCCTCTTTACAGTGTCTAAGAGTGTCTTTTTCCATTCACTTTTCTGTGACTGCACATACCTTCATTTAGGTTACATGCCAAGTCTGATGACCTTTGGATAAAGTCCAAGTGAAGGCAAAACTATGTTGAAGAAGTTATCAGAAAATGGCAAGCTAAGAAGCCCCAAATTTTTATTCTCCAATAGAAACATTTTTTTAATTTTTAAATTACAGTTAACATATTATATTAGTTTGAGGTATACAACATAGTGTTTAGTGACCAACTGACAACATACATAGTTATTACAATATTATTGACTATATTCCCTATGTTGCATTTTTCATTCCCATAGCTATTATTATAACTGGCAACTTGTACTTCTTAATCCCTTTCACATTTTTTACCCTTTCTCTCAACCTCTCCCCCATTTGGTGACCATCAATTTGTTCTCTGTATCTACCCTCACAGAAACATTTTTTAAAAAGCAGAGTCTGTCTGAATCAACCTTACTGGAGCTCTGAAAAATAGTCAAAGGTTTACAGCCACCAAACAAATGCCCAATTTTTAAAAATCCATCTTCAAAATAGTAGAAAAGTTTTGTGGCATTTTTACCCACTCTCACTCTACCCCTCTCCAGCATGGCAATAGTTTTGTTCTTCAAGTCATGTCAACCCATGTCTCAGTACCATATCTCAAACTATAAGGAGAAAGGAGAACTTTTTTGCAAAATATTGTGTATATCTCTTCTAAACTGCCTGGTGGATACTAAAGGACTGACACAAGGAGCTTGTCTATGTTCTGTTTAACTCAGAACTCAGGTGAGGAAAGTGATGGACACTACTCATAAAGATTCACAAGGTGACTACAGACACAGACTCCTGGGGCAAGAGATGGGGCTGGAGACATACAATAGACTATCTAAGGCCCAGAGGAAAAGCTAAAATGAAGGAAAATTAGGACATTCAAAAGCAGACAAATGTGGAGGGTGGGGAAGAATTTAGAAAGCTACATGAACATCCAGGCAAAATAGATGCTCAGAAGCTTTCAATTTAGGTTGATCATTAGCCTCAGTAGAAGCCTAGCTAAGTGTTGAAGGAATGCCCTAGGACAGAGCTAATCTGCAAACACTAGAAATTTACCTGAGATTCAAAGAAATCTCTTTCAAATTATCAGCTGAATGTAAACTAAAGAAACAGAGACTTTAGTGATTACACATGACAAGAAATAGCTTCTGCAAAAATAGTTAGAAAAACTCTCAAAACAAACAGACTACTATAAGTTTCAACAACAACTGTTGTGGCGCGATCAATTCTAAGACCCACGGAGCCAATTAAAATGAACTATGAGACTTTATTAGCTGACCTGCAACTGACTCTCTACCACGCAGGGTTAGAGGAGATCAGCCCTGGGGTTTTAGAGTGAGGCAGTTATAAAGCCTAGAACAAGCAAGCAGATTACAGAAGCAGAAGTTGGCCATTAGCACAACACATCACCTAGTACCACACTCTAGTTAACAAGTAAGTGGATTACAGAAGCAGACACCCAGGTTAACATGTAAGTGGATTAGAGAAACAGACGTTGGCCATCTTTATATCTTATACAATACACCTCCTAAACCACACCCAAACAAGTAGGACAACTTCTGCTATCTAAAGATAATTCTGACCTGTAGCTGACTTAGCTAATTGGCTCACTTGAAAATTTTCCACCCTTCACACAACAACAAAGCACACAGAAAACCTAGGGAAGGGGAGAATGTGATTTCCAGAGTTACCATATTATAATATTTAAATATTTAATTTTCAGCAAAAAAATACAGGGCATAGAAAAGAATAGAAAAACATGGCTCATTGGAAGAAACAAAATAAATCCACAAATGTTACACTTACTAAACATAAATATACTCAAAGAGTTAACATAAAATATGAATAAAGTACAAAAGAAAATCAGGAAAATTACATATAAAGAGAATGAGAATATTAACAAAGAAATGGAAATTATAAAAAGGAACCAAACAGAAATTCTAGAGCTGAAAATTACAATAATGAAAATGAACATTCACTAGAAGGATTCAACAGCAGATTTGAACAAGCAGAAGAAACAACAACTTGAGAATAAGACAATTGAAATAATGATGCCTGACCAGTAGAAACAAAAAGAGTAAAGAAAAGCAAACAGAGACTAAGGGACCTGGAGAACACCATGAAGCAGACCAACATACACATATGGGAGCCCCAGAAGGAAAAGAGAAAAGGAGAAAAAGATTATATGAGAAACAAGGAATAACAAAAAACAAACAAACAAAAAAGATTGAGGAAATAGTGGCAAAAACATCTCTAAACTGATAAAATTCAACACAAAAAAAGTACACAATAACATAGCTTTATAATGATTTTTATGCATTTATTTCCGATCCTTTATCAAAGACCTTTATCTCTTCCCATACCTTCAAGTTACTATCTATAATCCATTCATATTAACCTAAAGGATCCCCTTTAACATTTCTTAGGGCAGGTCTTATGATAATGAATTCCCTTGGTTTTTGTTTTTCTAGAAGTGTCTTAATTTCTCCCTTATTTCTGAAAGAAAGTTTTACCAGATATAGTGTTTTTAGTTGAGTTTTTTTCTTTCAGCACTTTAAACATTTCATCCCAGGTCCCTCTGGCCTTCAAGGTTTCTGATGAGATATTTGCTCATATTCTCACTGAGGATCAATAGTCTGTGATGATTCACTTTTCCCTTGCTGCTTTCAAGAATCTCTCATTGTCTTTGGGCAGATTGACTATAATGTGTCTTATTGAGTTCATCCTCTTTGAAGAGTCTTTTTGAGTTCATCCTCCTTGAAGGTCATTAAACTTCTTGGGGCTGTAGATTTATAAATTTCATCAAATTTGGAGCTAGAACTGTCAATACTATTTTGCATAGAACTGGCAAAAGTGGGCTTCCTTGTCTTATTCCTGCTCTCATAGAAAAAGCTTTCAGTATTCCCAGTTTATTGCTTGTGTTTATAATAAAAGGATGTTGGATTTTGTCGAGTGCTTTTTCTGTGTGATTTTCCCCCTTATCCTATCAATTCTATTAAAAAAAGTTATCCAAATTGGGGCGGGAGTAAAATGATTCATTTGGAGATATACTCTTATATATAGAACCCCTAAAGACCACACCAGAGGGGTGGAAGGGAGAGAGAGAAAGAGAGAGAGAGAGAGAGACACCATTAGAATAAACAAATTCAGAAAGCTTGCAGGACATAAAATTGACACTAGAAAATAATGCATTTCTCCAGAATTTTTTATCAAGATGGTAAAATAGGTTGACACTATGCTTGCCTCCTCTATCACATCAAAATTACAACCAAACTACAGAACAACCATCACTGAGAATTGCCTGAAGTCTAGCTAAATAGAAGTTCTACAACTAAGGACATACAGAAGAGGCCACATTGAACTTGGTAGGAGAGGCAGAGATGCAGACTGGGGCTGGTGCCACTACTACATGTGGCAGTTAGAAATCTGGAGTGATAGCGCAGCTGTGGAGGTCCCCACTGAGAAGTAAGGGGTCCCAGTTTCACATCGGGCTTTCCAACCCAGGGTTCCAGCGCCAGGAAGAGAAGTCCCCACAACTTCTGGCTGTGAAAGAGAGCAGAGATTGTGGCGAGTAAGACAGAGTGCAGCTGGAGTCCCAGGTGTTTCTACTAAAAGGCCATGCATGAACTTAATAACAGACTCACTCGGAGCTTCAATTCTGGGACAGAAGCTTGAAAGGCACCAGGGACATAAGGGGAGGAAATGAATTGTCTGGCTTCTGGGCAAGGGCTGGAGGGGCAGCTTTCTCCCAGACAGACTGCTGGCGAAAGCCATTGTTCTTTTCTTTAGCCCTTACCCTGCCTCCAGCATACAGACACAGGTGGGTGTAATATATGAGTCTCTGTCAATCAAGTTAACACCGTTTGCCCTGCTCTGGTGATTCCCTGAAACACTGCCCCACCCAAATTTTGGACCCAACCAATCCGCTTCCAGTTGCTTTTCCATACAAATGACCTGTATTGGTTCATACTGTAGACTTTCCTAAAATCTCTCAAAGGTTCACCATCCCTGAGCAAGCAGCATCTAGCCTCGCGCATGCCCCATACATCTTGCTAAGCAGCTCCAAACCAGTATTGGAGGCAGCCAGCCTTGGTTCCAAGCTTGGTCTCTCCCCGCACCTCCAACCCCAGTGCTACTAGCAGCCATATGTGTATTGCTTTGTGTCTCATGCCAGGTGGTGCAGGGCAGGACAGAGGCTACAGTTGAATTTGGCCTGCAGTGGAGCCCCTCCCAGAAGGCCCTGGGGCCTGCACACCCAATAGCCACTTCAGACCAAGCTGGAGCACCACCCAGTCACCTCTACAAAAGACACACCCAAAGGGCAAACTCAGCAGAGCTCCACTAAAGTGAATCCTATTCCATAGGATCAGCCCCTGCACAACAGCTCCTCCACTGTAGTCATGGCTCATTCTCACAACCAATCAGCCTGAGGGTCGATCCCTCCCACTGATATGCAAACAGCAACCAAGGTTCAACTACAACAGAAGAGCACACACAACCCACACAAGGGATACGCTTGGAGCACCCGGCTCAGTGGAATAGGGAGATTGCACCACAGGGCCCCACAGTACACCTACTACATAAAGCTACTCTACTAAGACCAGGAGACTTAGGAGCCCTACCTAATATCTAGAAATAGACGCAGGGAAGCAGCCCAAATGGAGAGACAAAGAAACATGTCTCTAATCAAATAAATAAATAAATAAATAAATAAATAAATAAATAAATAAATAAATAAATAAAACAGAACAAAGCTCCAGAAAAAGAACTAAACAAAATGGAGGCAAGCAATATACCAGATGCAGAGTTCAAAACTCTGGTTATAAGAATGCTCAATGATTTCTGTGAGAACTTCAACAAATAGATATGAAACATAAAAATAGATATAGGGAACATAAAAAATAACAAGTGAGAAATAAAAAATACAATGACTGGAATAAAAAAACATTATTAAAAAAATACATTAAGGACACTGATCTTTGGAAACATGTCTCTCCCCTTGAAACAACAATAAGCTGAACACCTAAAACTCAACAAAAAACACCCAAGCTGCACACCAGCACATCTGAGCATGGGATCTGTATATAACAGCTACCACAGGTCAGAACCCCATGTGTCAGGTTAGACTAGAAAAAATAAAGAAGCTGCCTTTAAGAGCCCCCAGAGCTCCCTATAAAAGGAGGGAGAGGGGAAAAGGAGAGGCGAGTTCCCTGAACAGTCCTGCCTGGGAAAGCTGTGAGCTCCCAGCAGCTAGCAGGAGAACTGTCATCAGAGCAGAAAGCAGAGAAGCAGGATGGTAGAAAAACAACAGTTTATTTTTACCTGTCGCAGTTGTACAACCAAGCTCCCAACCCTCAACCCAAAGGGCCCCTCCCCACATACCTTCTGAGATTGAACACTATGATGGCCCAGGGGAATCTGAGCAAACCCTACCAAAACTGTTGCTAAAACTGACAAGGACTGAAATTGGGGGTAGTGATTAAATATCTATCAGAAAATAAAAAGGCATTTTTAAGGCTTTATATAAAGCACAGATCTAAGAGGCTTAGATGTCACCTACTGGAAACCAAAAGAGAAACCCTTCTTTGCAGCAGGCTAAAGAGAAAACTTTATATAATAAATCTTCCTTCTGGAAAAAAAAATATATATATATATATACTTCCATTAATGCCCAGGCAGAGAAATAGTTCATTAAACACAATGAATAACCAAGGTGACAAGGCATCTCAGAAAGAAAGAGAAACATCTCCAGAAAATAAGCTTACAGGCATAGAAATACACAATTTAACAGAGAATCCAGGATGGTACTTCTGAAAAAAACTCAATGAGTTCCAAAATGAGTCATATCAACAATTTTAGAAATTGAAAAAACAACTAGATGAGCATAATTAGTTCTTCAACAAGGAGATTGAAACCATCAAGAAAAACAGAATAGATTTCCTGGAGATAAAAAACACATTGAAAGAGTTGAAAAATGAAATAGCAAGCTTGGGAAATAGAGTCATCCAAATGGAGGAAAGGATCAGTGATATCGAAGACAGAAATCTAGAAATAAATCAGAAGGAAGAAGAAACCAAAGAATGAAAAATAATGAAAGAGAAATTCAAGAACTAGCTGATATCATCAGAAGAAGAAACATAAGAATAATAGGCATTATCAAAGGCAAGGAAAAGGAGCAGGGACTACAAAGCATCTTCAGACAAATAGTTGACGAGAATTTCCCAAATCGAAAGAATGACCTGGAGTTTGGAATTCAAGAA
This sequence comes from Macroglossus sobrinus, assembly GCA_004027375.1. Lineage (NCBI taxonomy): Eukaryota > Metazoa > Chordata > Mammalia > Chiroptera > Pteropodidae > Macroglossus > Macroglossus sobrinus. Next base: position 4,114 of record PVKZ01000731.1, on the reverse strand, counting down.
GTCAACAAAACACCCAATTATTTCAACCCAAAAAGGCTTTTACCAAGACATATTGTATTCAAATTATCAAAAATCAACAACAAAAACATAATTCTCAGGGCAGCTAAGAAAAACAGTAATTTATAAAGGAAAGCCCACTAGATTATCCTTAGACTTCTGAGCACAACCCTTAGAAGGCAGAAAGGAATGGAATCAAATATTTAAACTATTAAGTGAAAGAAACTATCAGCCTAGAATAATGTATTCAGATAAGCTCCCCTTTAGATATGAAGGAGAAATTAAGACCTTTCCAGACATACAAGATTTGAAGGAATTCTCCACTACAAGGCTGCACTACAGGAAATACTGAAAGGAGTCAGTTCACTTAAAACAAAATGACCAAAAAAAAAAAACATACTTAGGAGTAAAGTGACTATCAAGTAAATAGAAGCAGAAGAGTGCAAGCCTTACTAAGAATAAAGTATTATAAGCTTAAATAATAAAAATAGAATTGTTATAATGAAAAAGTAATGAACATTTAGCATACATTAGGGACAAACTGAGATAACAGTGGCTGAAAAGCAGAGGATTTAAAGATCCAAATTCGCAAAGGGGAAAGGAGATAAGGCACACGCAGAAGAAAACAGATGACTGTATATATAAAACTATCCTTTTTATATTTGTAATGGTACCACACACCAAAGATTCAGAACTGAAGTATATAACATAAAACAAGAAGAATCAGAGGCAAAATCCACAAAAGCCAACCAAAATAAAGTAAACAGAATAAGGAAGCAATGGAAACACTGAGCCACCAGACAGCAAAAGATAAAATGGCTATAAGAAGACCTCATAGATACAATCTCACACCTGTTAGAATAGTTATAATCAACAGGACAAGTAATAAATGTTGGAGAGGATAAGGAGAAAAAGGAACCCTCATACATGGCTGGTGGGACTGAAAATCAGTACAGCCACTATAGAAAACAATATGGAGTTTCCTCAAGAAACTGAGAATTGATCTATCATTTATCCCAAAGACTTGAAAACCCATATCTGAAAAGATATTTGTACACCAATGTTCATAACAGCACTATTTACAGTGGTCAGGACATGGAAGCAACCTGTGTCCTACAATAGATGAATGACTAAAGAAGCTGTGGTACATATATACAATGGAATATTATTCAGCCATAAGAAGAGATGAAATACTGCCATTTGCGACAACATGGGTAGACCTTGAAATAATCATACTAAATGAAATAAGCCAGACAGAAAAAAGTTGAAAATCACAATATATCACTTATATTTGGGATATAAACCTAAAAGCAACAAAAGAACAGGACAAACAAACAGACTCATAGACATGGACAATAGACTAGTGGTTACCAGAGAGTAGTGGGTGGGCAAGGAATGGGGAGGTAGATGGTTAAAAGGGGTCAAATGTAGGTGGGAAGGGGTAGGGTGAAGTGGGTAAAGGGAATTAAATATATGGTAGCTGAAGGAAACTGGACTTTGGGTGGTAATCATATAATAGAATATAAAGATGTCAAATTATAATGTACACCTGAAAATTATATAGTTGTATTAACCAATATTATCCCAATAAACTTAATTTAAAAGGAATCAACAGTTGATTAGGTGAAGCAAAGGATCAAGTCAGTGATATAAAAGATAAGGTAGCAGAAAACATACAATCAGAATAGCAATAACAAAACAAATCCAAAAAAAATGAGGATAGCTTAAGTGGACTTTGGGACAACATCAAGCATATTAACATTCACATCATAGGGATACTAGAAGGAGAAGAGATAGAGCAAGAAATTGAAAATCTATTTAAATAAATAATGATGGAAAACTTTCCAAACCTGGTGAAGGAAATAGACATACCAGCCCAGAAAGCACAGAGAGTACCAAACAAGATCAACCCAAAGAGGCCCACATTAAGACACATCATAATTAAAATGCCAAAGGTTAAAACAAAGAGAGAATCTTAAAAGCCACAAGACAGGCAGTTACCTACAAGGGTGCTCCCATAAGTCCGTCAGCTGATTTCTCAACAGAAACTTTGCAGACCAGAGGGGATTGGTAGAAAATAGTCAAAATGATGAAAAGCAAGGACCTATAACCAAGATTACTCTATCCAGTGAAGCTGTCATTTTGACTCAAAGGACAGATAAAGAATTTTCCAGAAAAGAAAAGCTAAAGAAGTTCATCAGTACCAAGCCATTATGACAAGAAATGTTAAAGGTGGAGAGGAGAATGATGAAAAGGAGGAGAAGGAGGAGAAATATGAATACTAAAATGGCAATAACTATAATTACTTTAAATGAATTAACTACTTCAATCAAAAGACCTGGGGGTGGCTGAATGGATAAGAAAACAAGACTCTTACATATGCTGCCTACAAGAGACTTGCTTTATATCAAAAGACACACACAGACTGAAAGTAAAAGGATGGACAAAGATATTTCATGAAAATGGAAATGAAAAAATAAAAAGCTGAGAAAGCAATACTTATAACAGATAAAATAGGCTTTAAAACAAAGGCTATAACAAAGAGACAAAGCAGGACTCAATAATCCAATATTTGGATATTTATCCAAAGAAACCCAAAACACTACTTCGAAGGGACATGTGCATCCATGTTTATTGCAGCATTATTTACAATAGCCAAGATATAGAAGCAATTTGGATGTCTATCAATGGATGAATGGATAAAGAAGAGGTGATATATACATAAAATGGAATACTACTTAGCTATTAAAAAAAACTTTTTAAAAGAATGAAATCTTGCCATCTGTAACAACATGGATGGACCTAGAGAGTATTGTGCTGAATGGAGTAAGTCAGACAAAGACAAATGTCACTTGAGTTCACTTATATGTAGAATCTGAAGAACAAAATAAATGAACAAACAAAACAGAAAAATAGTACATTTGTAAACGATAGCAGTAAACCATTTGGAAAGCAAATTAAGAAAATTTCATTTACGATAGCATCAAAAATAATAAAATACTTAGGAATAAACTTAGCCAAGAAGGAGAAAAAAATTGTGCACTTACAACTAGAAAATGTTGTTGAAAAAAATTAAAGACAGAAATAAGTGGAAAGACATCCCATGTTTGTGGATTGGAAGACTGAATATTATTATGACATCAATACTACCCAAAGCAATCTACAGATTCAATGCTGTTTTCATCAAAATTCCAATGCATTTTTGCAGAAATTGAAAAATCTATTTTAAAATTCATGTGGAATCTCAAGGGACCTCAAATAGCTAAAACAATTTTAAAAAGGAAAATAAACTTGGAGGACTCATACTTCTTGATTTTAAAACTTAATACCAAGCCACAGTAATCAAAACAGTGTGGTACTGGCATAAAGACAAACATATAAACAAATGAAATAGAACAGAGACCCCTGAAATAAATCCTCATATATGTGATCAGCTGATTTTCAACAGAGATGCTAAGACTATTCAATGGGAAAAGGACAGTCTTTCAACAAATGGTATTCTGAAAACTGGATAGTTACATGCAAGAGAACGAAACTGCACTCTTATCTTACATCATATGTAAAAATTAACTTAAAGTGGATCAGAGACCTAGACATAAGAGTTAAATCTATAAAATTCTTAAAAGAAAACATAGAAAATTTTCATGAAATTGTATTTGGTAAATATTTCTTGGATATGACACCAAAAACACAGACAACAAAAGAAAAAAAAAACAGATAAAGTGGATTTTATTAAAATAAAAAAAACTTGATGAATCAAAGAACACTATTAAGGGAGCAAAAGGCAATCCACAAAATGAAATAAAATATTTGCCAATCATATATCTTATATCCAGAATATATAAAGTACTACTACAACTCAATAACAAAAAAATAAACAGCCTAATTTAAAATAGGCAAAAGATTTGAAAAAGATATTTCTCCAAAGAAGATATACAATTGGCCAACAAGCACTTGAAAAGATACTTAATACCTCTAGCCATTTGAGAAATGCAAGTCAAAATCACAAGGAAATACCACTTCATACTCAAACGGATGGCTTTAGCAAGAAAAAAGAAAAAGGAGAAGAAGCAAGAGAGTGAGCAAGTGAAAGAAGGAAGGAAGGAAGGAAGGAAGG